>OX595845.1:7690075-7860501 GCA_951392215.1 Epirrita christyi | reverse complement strand
ATAATATATAGCCAGAGTTCATCTCATGACAATTACAATAAGCCCAAACACGGATAGGATACATTGTTTTATGACGGAGTTCTGGTGCCTACCCTTCTGCATCTTCAGATCAGGTATAGGATATTATCTATAAAAATCATTTATAGCCAGAGTGCATCTCATAACAATTCTAATACGCCCAAACACGGCTAGAATATAAAGTTTAATTTCCGGCTTCATAATCAGGTACTGACTTGATGATGAAGCGACAACGACGCTAACATTTTCATCAGAATTATTTATTTAAATTTGCTTCATATATAGTTGCTTAACCATCTTAATCGAGATATCTTATCGCCATCCGTGAAATACTTATCATTGAAGAGTTCCGGTGGCCATCTGTGATCTTTTTCATTTCGTAGTGTTCGCGTATTACCTTGTTTAAGTCTTGTTTGAATTAGGTAAAAACATTAGTAAATTTATAAACTAATTTAGCAATAGTTTAGTAAAACCGGACAAGAGCGGGTTAGACTACACATAAGTATATAGTGTAGGGTTGACTGAGGCGAAACCTCAATATTCTAGCTAGACAATTCATAATAATGTTGCCATTGTAAAAGCAACCAGTCCTTTTAGTTTTCTTGTGAAAATTTCTAAGGCTAGAATCTATGTTTGTTTACAAAGTGAAACCAGGGCACGACACCTTTCTTGCGAAACGCCTAAGTAGTGACTAAGTGAAGTTGGCAAAACAACTTGCGTCATTATTATTGAGTCAAGAGCGAACTGGTTCGCTCCTCACCGAGATCGAAGATAAACAGGCTTCTCAACAGCCTATGACAGTGTCAGTGATACTAATTGTTGCAAGTGACATTATCAAGCGGCGCACTGTGTATGTAGATAACGCATTTGATGATGAATTTAAACATTTTGAGGAAATCGATAAATTCTTTCCTGGTTTTCACTATCGAAAGTAATGAAGCTGCAGTGGGTATTGCACATTTCCCCCGTTTATTGATCGTTATGATCTTGAAGTCCCAGCAGTGATTCCGGCGCAGTTTACGTACATTTCTGTTAAGAATCATATAAATTATTTATCACAAGTAAATTAACTGATAACCTCATTTACGTAGGCATAAGTGACGTGGAGAAGTCACTATCAACAGTAAACAAGTTATGGGTTTTTGTGTTGCCCTATTTTGTTATTGCACGTGGTTCAAAGTCGAATGTATGATTAGTAAAAAACTATCTGTAGTACTGGAAACGGGGACCTATTTTCTTAGCCTTGGGCATACAGTTTCAGACTTTTAGTTTCGATATTGACTTGGCTCCTTATCCTATCCCATCCCACTAATATTATAAATGTAAAAGTTTGTGAGGATGGATGGATGGATGGATGGTTGTTACTCTTTCACGCAAAAACTACTAAACGGATTTTGATGAAACTTCACAGTATTATAGCTTATACATCAGAACAACATATAAAGTTATCATTTATAATAGAGTTGCGACGCGGGCGGAGCAAATAGAGTTACCACGCGGGCGGAGCCAGGAGCAAATGCTTAGTAACATATAAGGAATCGCGCCCTAAGGCTCCCGTACCATTATAATGGACTGACAACGTGTGACTATTGTGGATTTTGTTTTTCCATGTGAGGCATCACTAATTTCTGGTTTCCACCCCTCCTCATCTAAGCGATTCCATGAGCTTACAATACGCTTGAAAATGCGGCTAACTTGAACTTAGCTGTTTAGCTGTAATAAAAACATTCACCTCACTGACGTCGTGACCCAGACGGTCGACCTTATGCGCAGGAAGCAACCTTCGACATTAGCGGAACTCGGTAAGCACAGCTGGGACTTACGTAACGAGGCCGCGTGGGATCCGCGCCCGCGCCCGCCTACTCGCTTGTACACCCACCCCGATGAAGCCTCCCACCCTCGCAGCAGCTGCACTGCACCAAGCCACGACCTTCTGCCCTTTCTGTTCTGGCACACTGCCGTCATCGCTTTCGCGCAGTCCGTGACAACTGCCAACGTTCCGCCTCCACCGGTACCTACTACCCAACTTCCTATTGCATAACCTACTGACCTTAATGTTTCATTGTAGGGTAGCTACAAATGAGGTGACCTCAAAAACAGTAATAATCGCTCTCACAGGCTAGGTCCCATAAAATTTTATCGAAATTGATTCAGCTCTTTTTGAAAGTAGTTGATTTTTGTATTCCTTCAAGTAAATTAAACACCTAAAAAATGAATCAATTCATAATGAGGGGTTTTCACGGGCGGGCGTTTCAAATCATGCTTTCAGCGTTGAAAATAGATGGCGTTGCTCTGATACGTAGCTCTGTCAAATGTCAAAATAAAGTTAACGAGTAACAAAAAAACATTAATACACCTAAACATCCAAACATAACATAAGTACATAACATAACGCCCAACAGTCACATGTATACGTAGTCTTGATCCCATTCTAGGATTCCATGTGTCGTGGGTATCAGGAAATACGAGTACCATGGTACCATAACACCCAGACCCGGAACAAATATTTGCACATCATACAGAAATTTGTACCGCAGCGGGAATCGAACCCGCAACCACTTGCATCTCAGCCGGCTACTAGCCTGCCGCGCCACACAGGTCGTCAAACAACTTAGTAGGATAGTTTGGATGAAGTACAGAAATGTATGGTGCAAATAGGCATTATTTGATCAGTGCCTGGCAATCATATTACAAGCTTTTATTTAACTTGCTCTGCATGCATGTTTTATACAGGTTGTTTTTTCGAATCATTGGTGGGGTTTTTGGGAAAATTCAAAAACGGATACCCAAAAACCCCACCGCGCGATCGCTAGCATAATAGCAGTGGGGATTTTGAGACCATGAAATAAGTGGGGTTTTTAGGATTATCAGGGATATTTAAGAGGTAGATGACAATTTCAAGAAAATAGACACAACACTACCTCCAATGGCATTTCGTTAAAAGAGTCTTATTAAGTAAGGCAATTTTTCCCAGTAATTTTACCATCGTTAACGAGATATACTCGCCAAATTAGTATAAAAAGAGGCCCACCCCTGCCATTTTTAAAATGTTTTATCTAGGAACTCATAATTATTCAAGTTAGTGAATCATGGAAACTCTCAATGGAAGTTATCTCGGATATGATGACCAGTTATGGAGGGAAAACTGTGACAACGGAACCCTGCACTTTGCCGCGTTTTTAAAAGGAAGGTTGAACAATTTTTTGCGAACTCTTGTACGGGGATCCCCCCTTGGTATTTGGTTTTTATATTTTATTATTTACTACAAGATTATACCACAACATCACAATAATGAGTGGAAACTTCAGCCGTAAGAGGGACTGCTTAAATATGCCCCTGTGACGTGCCAGACCCCCAGACGGACGGACAGCGTAGCCTTATTAATAAAGTTTTACTAGCACCACTTTGGTACGGAACCCTAAAAAGATTTACAAGTGAGTCTTGCTTAAACCTTATGAACAGCTCTTGCAATTGCATAATTGCACTCAATTTTCAGCGATCAACTCGATAATGTTAACCCAACATGTAACAAATAGCTGTAAAATACACCGACCGATCTTTCAGCGTCAATAGCTATTTACTAATGTTTCACGTGAAAATCGATTTCCATCAACGGCCTCGATAAGCGAGTCTACCCTTGCCGACAGTCACTTTACATAACCATAAATAGACACTGAGTGTGCTACGTCAGTGGATTTAAACAGCCTTTGGCTTGCGAAGGTCACACAATTGTTGGAAGCTGCGCAATTTCCCAAGACGGCGTCATAAGTCTCGTGCTGTTTGAACCCTGCATCGTGATTCGTGATCGGAGCCGGTTTTGACCGGCCCGTTTCAGGCTATTTTATTTACATTAATTATTGAAATAAAGCTAAGTATGTACGTATAGTTGTTACACGATTGAAATGTATGGTGCCTATTTTTTTGTGTTATACGATTCGTCTACGATTCAGATGACGCAATATGATATGACGAAGCAAATATTTGTTTTACGTTTCAGGTACCTACCTACCCCACTATTGCGCAACATGAAGAAAATTCAATTTAGATGAACGAAGTGAGTAGGTACTTCGGAAGGTAGTAAATATTGAATTCTAGAATCTTCCCGAAATATGGATTGAATGTTCGCCATATCTGATTGCTGCTTCTTTGTGATGGATATGAGACCTCAAAACTAGCAATGCGAAAATAATAATGATTATAAATACGAATAATTAACGTCTATGTATGTATGTTTGTATGGATGAAATTTATTGAAAAAAAGGTTTAGTAGTTAAGTTCATAAGAAAACAAGAGGTGTCGTGGGATACTCGGTTGGGCCGAAGTCATCATTGACTCTTGCCCTTATCCCAATTTATTTGGGGTCGGCGGCGCAGTACGTCATAGCATCGTCTACACTACTCTGTCTATCTTCGGTTTTTTATTTTATATATCGGTTGGACCGAAATACCAGTAAATAAACATATCAACCGTTATTTCTGGTCTGTGCTTTTAATTTTGTGTGATAGACTTAGACCGTGTTTCACTAGATAATTTGCTTGATTTAAGCATCAGTTTGTAACTGAAAAAATTAAAGATTTTTAGCATAACACACCAGGCAAAAGTATATTGCCTTATCGTATAAAAATATCTTATAAAACAATTCTAAATCGCAATGGTATTTCTTTTAAATATGAAGCATCAGACAAGGTGTGCTAAATACGCATATATATATGTATAGTATACTGCTGACGCGCACGCCGCACGTCTATACTGCAGTAATAAACCTATACATATACATTCGCTTGTAAACACACAATATAACTACACAGCACTACATGCATGGCTCACACGTATTAGATGGTAAGTGATGTCATGTGACGGTCAAAGTCTTAAACCGTTTTTCGGCTTAGCCCTCATTCGCTAAGTGTCTAAATTGCAACGTGCGCTATGGAACTTAATTCCAAAAATAATTTGGGATCATACTTGTTCCATGCGTTTAGGCGGTCTGCGACCATGTCCTCTTGGAACTGGGATCTCTCATGCGCGATTCCGCCTGCTGTCACATGGCTATGGCACATGTCACATCACTATTTCAACCTCAGAAAATGACTGAAGCATTAATTATTCTGAGATTTCAACACTATATTTTGTAAAAAAAAATTCAACAATAAATACTTTACTTCGTGACGCTTCAGCTACTGTCACTGTACTGTGTAGTCAAAATCAATTTGTTATTGAACGAGCGAAGCGAGTTCTTTTAGTCAACTTGGAAGAATCGGCGTTTGTATGTATGTATGTATGTTTGTCCGATGAAAACTTCCCAACCGTTTATCCGATCTTTATGAAATTTAATATGGGGGCAGATAGTATTGGTACAATTTGTAGGTAAGGTTATGAGCTATATCGGTCGGGGGGTTGATGAGATATTGGAGTCTAAGAGGGGTAAAAAAAAAAAAAAGTTAGAAAGTCGGATCAAGTGGGGTGTCTAATGAAAGCGCTTTGGCTGGACATTTCAAAACTGTTCCTTATTAATATTTAGACTTAGCAGTTTCTGAGATATTAGGGAAAATTTAAAACGTAAAAATCAAAAATTCTAGGGTTCTTCCAGCAATCCCACAATGCTGAAATTTGGTATGCTTGTAGCTTTTATGTCACAACTACAGGGAAAAGTCTGAAATTGAAGAAATTAGAAACTTGTGCCTTAAAAAACAATAACCAATATAACATCCATTGTTGACCCCCCCTTCCTAGGAATTTGAATGACATTACAGTTCTATGATTTACATCAAAAGGACGTTATCAATTAATTCGTCAAGTACTTTAATGTAGTATTTACGCCCTGTTGCTTAGTCCTTTTAAAAGGCTATTTCGATGATGTGTAGGAAATTACCTAGAGGTTAATTTATTTCTCAGTAAATGTTTTTAGAAATCGGTTAGAAGGGTAAAGAAATTAAAATATGCAAAAAATATCTCGAAGATACTTCAAGTTCTCTGGTAATGCTGAAATTTATTATTTAAGTAAGTATATTTTGTTCTACGAGGAGAAGTCGAACATTGAGGATTTTTTCTTTGAAATATCCACTATTAGCGTAGAAAACGTAAATCTTTAAAACTTAGGTGGCAAAACTACAACTAGATGGCACTGCTTAATTAAACAAATCTTTTTTTTTTGCTTTACAAAGTCTCTCTCATGTTAGAGAAATTGAGTTTTAGATTTTTGATCCATACAAACATACTTACATAACCGTTAAATATAAAACCCTTTCTTCCCCTCTTAAATTAGTCGGGCTGATAAAAGTGTCATCGCGAGGTCTCAGTTCGGGGCGAACCACTAGTTTTAGCCTAAAGATAATAAAATAAACAAATCACTAGATAATGTGCTTGCTGAAATATGGTAGGGGGATCAGGTGCCTTCAACACCAAGTCCATACATTGTTGTCCGCTAGCATACTTTTTAATTTTAGCAGTAGTCAACATTTTTAGGGTTCCGTAGGCAAATGACAAAAACGGAACCCTTATAATTTCATCCTATCCGTCTGTCCGTCTGTTCGTAAGCCACAGACATTATACTCGAAAAAAATTAGGGATGGCTCTCCATGCATGTAAATGAGGGATGAAAAGACACACGCGCGTGTTATTTTTAGATAATAATCAATAAAGAGGTTTTAAAAAATCATTTTTTATTTAAGTAAATTTTTGGTGAGATATTAGCAAAAATATGTAGAGTAGTAAAAAGTGGGTGTCCAAAATTAAGTTAGTAGAACTTAAACAACTCTTTCAACGAAAATTTATTTGAATAAGATAGTTGTGTATTTTTTGAGATATGGCGTATTTTCAGTTAGACGCTATTTTTAACTTTGAATGTTAACCGTAAACGTTTATTCCGACTACGGAATCCTTCACTGTTAGTGGTCCGACACTCACATTAGGGCTTATTTCAAACTTTCTAAGATACAGTGATGTGATTATGACGATTTGAAAACAGTACTATGTATAAGTGTAATATTTTAACATTGAGTGCATTATATTGTAAAGTGAAGGGCGTTTTAGTTACGCTCTAAGCGTGCCTACGCCAAGGGTTATGTGCATGCATGTAAAGCAAACATGGACTTGCCGTGCAGGCATTATGTAGGTATATCCACGTAAGATACTTGGCGCCACATTGCCACGCCCCCGCCGCGCCGCTGACACTCTGCAGGTAAACTGTCTTTCCACGTACGTAACAAAATGCGTTCTGGGTTTCCCCAACATTTAGTACCTAGTTCATTTTTAAGTAGTTTTATACAACATCTTAGGAAAACCCATCATGTCATAAATAAACCGATGATTACTATCTGTAAAAATATCCATTCTGAAAACATATTGATGCCAAATGGAATCTTCGAGATAAGCTCACCGACATAAAGGTTTAATTTTGTACAACATCTTAGGAAAACCCACCATGTCATAAATAAACCGATGATGACTATCTGTAAAAATATCGATTCTGAAAATATATTGGTGCCAAATGGAATCTACGAGATAAGCTCACAGACAAGGTTTCTAGGGTTCCGTAATCCATCAAGGAACCCATAGAACATCGCCCAGTCCGTCCATAAAATAGAGATATAACGAGTCAAAACTAATTTAATTAGGTAGGTATGTAGGTACATGTCAAAACAAATATGTATTTCATATGGTTCTAAAACACATAAACGAAAGCAAAAATCAAGATTATGTCAAAAAATGTCGCGGGACAGATTAAAACATAACTTTTCATTTAAAAAACCGACTTCCATTGTATTCGACTAAATATTTGGATGAAAAAAAAAATGATGAAAGATCCATAGTGGTGAAAGGATTATGATACTTTCTGAATGCAAATGCTTGGTTTGTTGCCGAAAAAACAAAATCGCCACATGTGTATGCCTACAATATTTGAGGAGTTCCCTCAATTCCTCATTGATTCCATCATCAGAACTGGATTCTGAAAAAAATGGGACCAATCTGGAAGTATATCTATTCAAATAAAAAAAGAATTTTCCAAATCGCCGCATAAACGCATAAACGCCGGAGATATGAGATAACATAAAAAAAAAATACAACCGAATTGAGAACCTCCTCCTTTTTGTGAAGTCGGTTAAAAGTTTAAATTCTTCTTTGTACCGAATTGTCATTTGGGGCGAGTGGGATAACCTGTAAAAATTCGTCCCAGTCTGTCAGAGTAATAAGTTCTACATTTAATAATCGATATGCCTGAGGTATTTGCAAAAAATAAGGAATTTGGACTTTTCTACCCTTAAAAAGTGAGCATCAGGTTTGTATGGAATTGTCATTTCGTCAAATTGGCATCTTAGGACCAGTACGGCCAAAATAACGGTACGGAAGCCCCAGGGCGAGAGTGTGCTCACACTTATCCGTACCTATTTATTTTTAAACTATTTGAGCTAGGAACTTGTAATCAACCTTGTTTGCGAAAATGAAAATGATTTGACGAAAAATTGTGTACTTAAGAGTTATGGAGGAAAACATGTAAAATATAGCTGTATTCACTACGGAACCGTTGGTCCTAATATATGCAGTAGGTTCCTGCGACCTTAAAAATGTCACCGGTCCATCGAGATGGCGGCCTTCCTACGCTGCATCGTTCGGTTTGTAGTACGCTCGACAACCTTTACTCCCCAACGGTTGTCAGATGGCCTGCCCATTGCCACTTCAACTTGCTGATTCTGAGAGCTTTGTCCTTCTACAGATCGCCTCTAAATTATTCCAATACTTATGATAATAACTGCACAATAATGTACTTTACTATGATATTCTAAAGAAGCGTTTTATTCAAGAGTAACGGAAAACCCGCGTAAAAATACTGCTAACGGTGCTTTTAAGAACGTTAGTAACAAACAGATCATTGACTCACCTAGGAAGCGAAATGTATTCCGTATCAAAATAAAATACGACCTCGAAATACAGAATTACAGTTATTGTAAAGTATGAAATGTAAAGTACTGTAAAGTGAAACCGTTTCATAGTTGCGGGCTTTACGCAACTAAAGAAACAGCGGTACGGATTATTAAAGAGGTGTCAGATATCTTATACAATTGGTACCTACAGTCTAGACATCCTCCATTACAAAAAGATATTGCTGTATAACAGAAAAGCTAAACGAGATAATACCGGTAAATAGCTTAAAACGTTATATAAATAAATTATATTTATATGTATTTTTTAACTATAAGAACAGCGGAACTAAGTATACCAGCTAGAGCCACAATTTGTGATGCACACTACAACCCTGCATCAATATTAAGCCCGAAGAAAATAGTAGACATGACAAGATCAAGTTTCTCCGATCCGCGCGTTTTCGAGATCTCAATATAATATATACAAATATTGCTCGTTTCATAGTATTAGATTAGATAGAAAGATATAGTTTTTTCTCTCTCACTCAACTACAAACTCCCTAAATACAAAAGAAGAGTGAGCCCCATTATTTTGCCACACCTGTATATTATGTGTCCTCATCTCACAGATATCGATCTATGTGTCCTTGGTACCAAAGAATAGAGAAACATCGAGGAACATAATCATAATCATTTATTCATTTACAACATGATTACTAACCAGGATCTGTCCCAGACCTATGTTTAGACAAAAAATAGGGGCATTCCATTAATTCAATTTATTAGCGTTTCATTAAAGCGCTGTGTCAGATCGAAGGCTAATGTTGAAGGAACATGCCCATAATTTGATGTGAAAATGTTTGGAAACTGTCTCTCTGATTTTCACTGTTTAGTTTTTTTTTATTTGAGTAAAGGTCCCCAGCCGATTAAAAATGCAATGCCTCCTAGGCCTGCACGTCCACCTAGCACGTGCCCTGCTTGGCGCTGCACTGCATCCATCATCCTGAGACATAAAGGTAAAGTCTCATGTGCCTTTAATTGCACCGGCACCTATACCACTCAAACCGGAACACGTCAATGTTCACATTACTGGTTGGAGGCCGAAAAAGGTATGGTGGTAGTATGTCCCCGGACGAACTCTTCTTAAGGAGCTCTACTACCTACTACTACATTTTTAGGGTTCCTTATCTCAACAGGAAATACTAGACCCTCGTAGGATCACTTTGTTGTCCGTCTGCCTGTTGCAGTAAAAAGATATTGCAATGAATGTTTAATTTTTGTATGGAAATCGCAAAGATGAAAAACCTCTACGGTATAACCAGTGATAATTCTGAAATTCGAAATGCTAGGAGGCTTTGTGGCACAAATAAAAAAAAAAAGAAAACGTCTAAAATTGAGGAATATGTATTTTTTTACGAATATAATGGGATGGTGAAGTTTGTAGTGAAAAGAATGTCACGTCATCTTTTTCGCCTTAAGTAATCCGTGAATTTTATTCGCGGAACTATGAAATAAGCAAAGATTTTTATGAGATATGAAACTGCTATTGGCACGATGTAAATAGTTATCTTTGTAAACAAAATAGGATCGTTGCAAACCTTGACAAATAACTCTGACAAGTTTTGCAACGATCCTATTTTGAATACAATGAAAACGCTTTAGGGCCCATGCATCGCAACGGTTACTTGCAAATACTTAAATGTTGACGTCAGTCGCTCAATAAATAACAGGAAATCGCCGATCGATCTATCGCCATTTTATCAGTTCTACGTACCTACTACGTACGTACAATAGAAGAATGCAATCAGTACACACGTAATCGAATTCCAATACGTACTCCTAGTTGTAGAGTTGTGTAGCCATAAAGTGTTATATTGATTCTATGAAATGAAGACGAATAACGTCACTGGAGAACGATGAATGAAAACTCATTTAAAGTTTACAATTGTTGTATTTATCCTTAGTTCGAAAGAGGGTGCAGTACAATGATATTACAGTATGCAGGCCTGGCTGGGGTCGGTGTGGGGTCAGACGGGCGACACGAGGTGCAGGTGGAGGGGGGTGGCCCACTCCCCGTGACCCATCACGGGGAGTGGGCGTACTATCGGGACGCTACGTCATTTACGCCGACGCCACGTGCGCGATCAATAATGACGTCGCTGTGCGACTGCGCGCGCACACACACACGCCGCCACCGACCTACTTAGAAATACGTTTCACGTATTCTACGTAATTCGATCGAACAGGGGGATGGGTGGCAGCAGGCGACCAGGACTCGAGGCAGACCACGCGACGCAAGCGTGGTCTTTATAACGGCATAACTTTGTAGACGCTATATCAACGTCTGCATCGCGCTCTTACAATAACCAGGATGTTATTGCACACCGGTCAAATGCAGTTACGGTTTATTTATTTTCCTCATTCAGTAAATTCGGACTTCGTTTTTTGTTTGTAGTAAACAAATTTATAATTTACAAGCAATACTGGTCTGCGCCTCTTGGCTTCTTATTCTCAGGGTAGGAAAACAATAGGGTAGGTCCCATTATATTCCGCCCCTTGTCTAGATAGAACCCCCTAACTCTAACCCAGATTAAACTGTCGGCCTTGTTGTTACCGTAACGATATCAAGTTCTTATCAACCCACTAAGGTATTAGTAAGATTACCGAATGCGCAATGCGATAGTAATAAATAAGTAATGCAGCAGTGTGCAACGTAGATAAGAGATTATAAATTGATGTTTTTTAAATCAATCGTTGTATAATTTGTAAATTGTAAATTTGTGACTTTTTAGGGTTCCGTAGCCAGATGGTTTTTTGTCCGTACGTCACAGGAATTTTGGAGACTTTATACAATAGATGACATTTGGAAGGAAGGTGTTTTATGATAGACTGTCATGAATGATCATGAATGAATCATGAATGATTCTAAGACAATTTATTTATTTTTCTCATAAAAACTTTACCCTTCCATTTTTTTTGGGTCCCTTCTCCCCAAAATTTTCAAAATTTCTATACACCTACATACCCTCAAAATTGAATGTATCTAAGACCACTGGCTCAGGCTGTGCGTTGTTTATATGTCAGTTAGTCAGTGAGTCAGTCAGGACTTTGAATTTTATACACCGTACCTTTATATAGAAAGATGAAAAAAAAACCAGTGCACATATGTAGGTATCTTTAGATAGGTCTTCTAAAATAATATAAAGGTTTAAAAAATAATGGGTGAAATATGCTCTTCTAGAGTCGTAAATACTGTGTGTGTCTAACTTTTCAACGATGGGCTGGAAAATTCTGAAAAAAATGTGAGGAAAAACATAAAAAAAAAATTCAACGAAAATTCAGTATACATTTGGTTACACGCTATTATATTACCTATGAATTTTAACCGTGAAAGTTCATCCCGACTACGGAACCCTTCACTGTGGTACGACACGCACTTCGCTACTTTTTAATATCCCACCCAGTCAAACCAACAAACTAAAAATATAGGAAACATTGTAATTTCATATCTATTGCATGCATTATGACATACTTGCGCAATTAACTTACAACATTAACAAAACAAACATCAAAATAATCGGTAAAGCAATTATTTTACAAAAAGCACACTAGTAAACTTAGTAGGTTGATCGTAAAATGTAAATATCGTTGTAAGTGAGTAAATAATAATGGTGGCATAACAAGAGCGGGAATCACGGTAACTAACTCGTAGCCGTGCCCTAGTTGGCTAGTTGCGTCGGGTAGCTGTGTAAGGTAGGGTGGGTTGGCGACGCTATCTGTGAAGGCAAGGCTGTAGCAATCATTGACTGATCGTTTCACTGTCACTAGTGATGTGCCGGATATCCGCATCCGCTATTTGTGAGCGTATCTTTATCCTAGTTTTACAAATAATACAACAATGGATGAGGAGTTAAAATTCGATTACATACGAGTAGTAGTAGGTATTACGGTTAACACCCTCAGCAATACACGGTGTGTTATCTGACGATTGCATAGAATAAAATATTAAGATCACGATGAAGTTTACCCGTATATGTACGGCAATGCAAACGGAGGGATATGATTTAATCAATCAATGTATTTACGACCTTCGTGGCGCAACGAGCAAGTAGCCGGCTGAGAAGCAAGAAGTTGCGGGTTCGATTCCGCTGAGGAACAAATGTTTGCAGGTTCCTAATCTTGATCTCAAGGCGTGTTTATTAATTATAACGAAATCTCAAGACTGATTTGAGTTTGATTTATTAATACGAGTCCTAAAAACCCTAAACAAATGGAAAAAAGTTTTAGTCGGAAGCCTCTCTGCAGACTAAAACATTTTGTCGTTTTATTTCAGCTTCAAGGGTTTAAGTTTTTTTAATGAAACGGCAGTCAGTAGTTTTAAAAAACTATTTTTTTTTAATGTATTACTTGTGTTCCTGTATGCTACGAGCTACGGCGTAGCAAACATCACAATAATTTCTAGTCGTAGAGCGTTTATCTCGTTGTCTACGACGAATCACTCACCATCACACATAGTATCATCGTTAGCACCAAAGGTAGTGATAACTAGTATTTATGACATGAGTAGGTTAGATAGGTAAAATATGTTTAGATGCACATCTCTACTTTAATTAAGTGATCTACATGGTGAGTGGCTTTTTGTGTGCTACGACGCCGGCCGTAGCATGAAATCGTAATCATAGAGAAAAAATATTTGAAATAGCAAAATATTGTCATGCTACGGTGTAGCACAATAGCAACTCATTGTAGAGTACATTGTTTTTTGCGCTGGATTTGATCTCTGCTACTCTTTTTAATAATAATACTTTTTAATTATATTGTACTGTTTTAATGAAATAAATGATACTACGTGTTGTGGTGAGTTATTCATCGTAGACAAGGAGAAAAAACTTATTTGTCAATTAATTATTGTGATGCTACGCCGTAGCAGATAAAAACACAAGTAAGTAATCAATGAAAAAAACAAAAAATCCCGAATGTCGTTTCATTGGTTCTCTAAACATGATATACCTTTTTGAATCCTTCTTAACAAGAGATTTCTTTTGATTTCTGATTTATAAATTCTGTTTAAAAATAAAAGTTTACGTGGGGGACAATATTACGGCTGGTGGCCGTTATTATTGTTTTTTGACATTTCGGGTAGGCGACTCTCTGGATCAAGAACGACACTGCTTACATATACACACGCTACACACTGCTTAGATACACAAGATAAATATAACTCTGATTAAATATCCGTGCAATTATATGGTTCAATTTTGAAATTCAGTAAAATCAAACATTTAAATCGTTAGCCCTGCTTGTTTTTTTTAATTGAATTGTACTTGGCAAAGTAGTGTTGTTTTGTTCGGTTTAAAGAAATTTATTCTCAAAAAGACAAAAAGTATGTCACTTACATGAGAAACATGAACATGCCATTATTTATTTCGTTCAATAATAGTAGATTATGCACTAAGGGAATAAAGCAGTGTCTTATGTCGCGGGCGGCATATTTAACCCTGAGCGTAACGAGGGACTCTAAAGTTCCCCCCCCGAGTTCACTCCCGAGTGTAGGAGGGAGTTATACAGAGTCCTGAGTGAAGCGAGGGGTTCAAGCTGCCTAAGACGAAGACAGGCTTTATTCCAGAGGAGCATACTCTACTTTTCACACCTACTGCGAGGCAATAAAAGGCCAGGGCTCCATTAAATAAGTATCGTCTGTTTTGATAAACTCTGGAGTAGAATCATTATCGCTCGACATTTTTTGTTAACACTAATATTGTCACTGACATAATATTATATTACAAAAATATTGCAATAAAATTCACTGAAAATCACAGCACCAAACATCTCTTTTGTTTCACATTCTTTAAAATCGCGCCTATTTCTTTTTTTTTTTTCGAGTTTTGCTGTAGTGGCCAGTTCGATTTTCGAACAAACCTCTTTACAATGCCATATGGGCATTTTTTACTCAGAGTTTTCCACGAGTTTCCAACACAAATTTGACGTTCTAAATTCAAATCACTTTAATCCCTAGGGAGTTTCATACAACTTTATATCCCTAGAGAGACAATGCTGTACTTTACGTTGAGGTTGCATGATTTGTAATTGGACATTGTCGAGCAGGTGGTGTGAAAACATTCTTTAAATTACCAATTCCAGAGCGTTCAGATTACTTACTTTAATCTGTCAAAATCAATAAATGTATTTGGTAACAATAATTTAAACACAAGCTAAGCAAACCTGCCTTTACATGATTTTGTCACCACTATTCACCAGGCCAGAATTTAATCTTTAGGACCGTATAAATGCTTTACCTATTCATATCAATATTATGTATACAACGTAACGCTCCGGCACCTCACTGCTGCCAACGCAGCATCAAGCATCAAAGGCATCCCTTCACCAGAATACCCACTCAGAACAGTCACTGGCTCATGATACCTTTGCATAAGTCAGCATGACAGGTACTTGTGCTATTTTTGACTATGTAAATATATCTGGGTTAAAATCAATAACTTGAAAATTTTGGAACAACACGTGCCGTTCTAGATAATTTGAGTTTATTATGATAAACGTTGAACTAGATTTCGCTCAGTCAAATTTTGCAATTATTGCTACCTCAAGTATCTCCCTACTACTTATATTACATAGTAGTATTTTGATACATAAGAAATTACATAGGAAAAGCATCGGTATATGGTTACAGGCACCTGAAACTATATTACCTACGTATTAGTATTTTGATACATGGGAGTTATATAGAGAAAACAACGGTATATGGGGAATTACTACCAACATACCTATTTCTACCGCCAGCAGAAAATGCAGAGCAGTAATGTTCGCATTGCTGTGTTTCGGTTTGAAGGGAAAGGATGCCGGTGCAATTACGGGCACCTGAGACTTTTCATCTTTATGTCTCAGGATGGCGGGCGCGGTGCAGTGCCATGTAGGGCGGGTTCTGGGAGTACGTGGCTTGTGGGCAAAGGTTTGCGCTTAATGTCAGGCGGGTCAAATGCTTGTACCTTGATTTCCTCACTTCGAATTCTATCACGTAATGAAACTCCGAAGATAGCTCTCTCCATAGCCCTCAATTGTAACTTAATTTATAATTCAAGAATGCAAACTTTAAAAACGATTAGCTAGATCATCCAATTCGACCGAATATGGTTCGCCCGCAAAGTACGGGGAGTTCAACTCCCCTCTAAACCTAACCTTCAAATTATTGTATATTATTTTTCGTCCAAACTCGACCGAATATTTTTTGTTTCAAATTTATAATTGATTTAGCAGTCACCGAAAAAATGTCGTCTACTTAAATCATGAAAGACTGATATTTGTTACTGAAAAGCAAAAAAATGCTCACAGAAACTATAGATAGCTTCTGATTTGAAACACTTTTGAGGTGGCTTCTTTCCTTGTCGTATGAGGATACCGAAAATCTTTTAACAGTTATATCCTAACAAGTACCCCTTTTTGCAGTGAACTATACATAACACGCATTTGTTGTGGTTGGTTTTGTGAACCATGCTTTTTAAACACTTATCTGTAACACACTTATTTCATACATATTTGTGTACCTAGGTATTTGTGTTGCAAAACACTCACGCCTTTTCCCACTGATACACATCCCTATCCGGACCTTTCGTTCATTCACACATTCGTGTAAAGTTTTTAACATTGTAAGTCATATATAACCTTTTAAATTTTATTTTATCTGTTTTTTCACTCAACACACTTTTATAAACATTCATTAATTTTACAAAACACTTTCATAAATTGTAATTAAAATACTAAACTAGTTTAAATTTAATTTTATTGGCATAAATTGTTTAATAAATTTAGTTTGAGGGTGGGCGCTGACACCTATCATACAGGATATTATTATCTTAGTTTAGGGGTCAGTTGCGACACTAAAACTGTTACTATAGTTACCTTTAAGCCTGTATACCTACTTACTATGTCCTACATATTTTTGTAACGTGTTAAGGTTTTAAGGTGTCAATAAATATATTTGATATTTGATTTGATTAATATGTAAAACGACACGTGAGTTGATTACAGCTTATCTCAGATAGTGCACTGTAGTGCGCCTAAAATGTTGGCATAGGTAAGTAATAGAAATACCCAACAAATGCGGTTATATAATCGTACAGATAAGAAGGAAAAATGTTGCAATGTGAATACGTAGACGAGAAAACTTTTAATTTTAATCCTACCCAATGACGACCTCTTTGTCGTGGCGGGCGAGTAGCCGGTTGGGTTCGATTCCCGCTGCGGGACAAATGTTTGTATGATCTGCAAATATTTATTCCGGGTCTGGGTGTTGGTACCATGGTACTCGTAGTTCCTGATATCCACGACACAGGGAATCCTAGTGTGGGATCATGACTATTTAGTAACTGTTGGGTGTTATGGTATGTTATTAATAATGCGAAAGTTTGGATGTTTGCTGGATTCACGCTATAGCGACTGAACCGATTTCGATCAAATTTGGCAGAGACAACTTATAACTTATTGTTACATCTAGAACACAAGCTACTTTCTTTTTATGCCGTTAGGGAAACCGGGGGCGGACGCTAATTAATTATAACTGCTATAGATATAGCAGTTAATAAACTGTTTTGTAATATTAACAGATAATTTATGTGACCCACAATTCCGATCCAGCGGGACTCGAACCAGCATCATCGCCACTAATCACCGATGCCTTGAGCAAATCGGCCATGGATCGAGATGACGCTGGACAATTTTGGGCATTATCAAATCGGCTATAAGCGCTGATAGGTACTATCTACGGTACCTTTCTGCTCACCAATTATTTTACACAAAGTGTATTACTTTGAGCCACATTTTTTTATACTATTAGAACTACTACTACTAACTAGATACTTCCACCTTATGGAGAATATTAAATGAAATGATAATAAAAAATTACGCTTTAAAGAACAACAAACTTAAAGATTATTTATTGTCAAACTTGAAAACAATAAAAAAAGACCAACAGGAGCAGTTAAAAATAAAGGAGACAGCAGAAACTGGATACCTTTTGCTCAAAGCGGAGCAAAATGGTGGCCTATACCACACAGGGGCTACATAAAAACAGCAAAGGCAACCTCATACGTATTTTGAAAGCAACGTCATTTATTTACAGTTGATATCGGCGAGCACTCGATGTGCTTGTGACCTGAGAAAGTGAGCAAAAACACTGTTTTATAAGTAACTAGCTGACCCGTTCGCGACTTCGTCCGCGTAGAAGAAGATAATGCGGCCGCCGTGAAACAAACAAATCCCTACAAACTCCTGCGACCTCCTATTTGGGGTCACATTTTAACCTTCAGGTTCTGAAAATTTTTCAATCCCAACAACTACACCGTGAAACTAACTTGTACTGCATTGAAATAAACTAAATTCAGGCCAAAATGTAAAGTTTGTTTTTTAACAACGAAAACGTTTACGTGTCTGTTTTCAGGAAAATTTCAGGTATCGCTGAAATAAGTATTTGTTAATTTCATTTTAGGAATCTACATGTGAAATTTCAAGCATCTCCTACCAACCGTTTCCGAGATACAGAGCATTTTTGTTTTACATTAAAAGCCCTTTTTGGACCCCTTAGAGGGCGAACTTTCCAAATTCCTTTCTTAGTACACCCCTACACTCTAGGTAAAAGGAGTACATCCTCCAAATTTAAAGATTCTAAGTTCAGCGGCCTAGGCTGTGGGTTGTATATATGTCATACAGTGTGTCAGCACCCCTATCAGGGGTAGTTTGGTAATAAAAACATATCAAACTTTTATCATTTGTACTGAAAAATATTTATGCCAAGTTTCAAGCAAATCGAACTACGCGTTAAAAAATCCTATACAAACTTTAACACTTTATCGCACCCCTTTAAGGGGTAAGTTCTGGAAATATTTTATAACAAACTTTTATCATTTGCATTGAAAAACATTTATGCCAAGTTTCAAGTTTGTAACTTCAAGGAATACGATTTTTCATACAAACGTTTTTCATCCCTTTTCACCCCCTTAGAGGGCGAACTTTCCAAATTCCTTTCTTAGTACACCCTAACACTCTAAAAGCAATACACCCTCCAAAGGACATGTTCCAAAATGGCATATATCGATGTACACCAGACAGAGAATGGCGAAAAAATCAGTGATTATCGTAAAAATACTCCTACTCCAATTTGAAGCATAGTTTACTGCACAGAAATGTTTAAAATTCGTTTTTTTTTTTTACAATGGTAGCATATATTCCTGAGGAGCCATGACAGGGAATGTCACGTTTATTGCTCTGAGGTTGCTTGCTTTATTCGTTCGTTGGGAGTAGTGTGTCTACATAGAATGCGTTGCCTACGCTAGCTTAATTACGATCATCACATCAGTACAAGTTCTTTTATTCAACATTTCGATTCTACGCGAAAATATTTTCCTTGCTCCAAGACCTTGGAGCTAAGACGCGAACGAAATGCAGTTCTGGTCAAAGTTGTCAACAGCTATCGAAACATTTTACCACAGAGTAAATTGTACCCGCCCCGCCATATTGTTTTGTGTTGTGTGTTGCTCTCCGTGAGAAAGATATTTTAGAAACCTGCATTAAATGAAGCGAAATAATCAAAAAATTACAATGGGAAAAGGTTTTACATATATTTAGCCACGTTTACACAAGTGTACACCGACAAGGGCTAAGCTCCATACATCTTGGAACAACATCTTTCTACGACCAGCGGTTTAAGCTGTGCGTTGCGACTCGGTCAGTCAGTCAGGACTTTGCCTTTTATATATACGTAATAATATATAGCTAACTGCGATATATCGATTAAAAGTTTCCCTAAAATCAAATTCGTCGCCTTCTCTAGATAAAATATATACTTCCAAGCCGAACAATTCCGTGTTATTTTGCGTTTCGTTGAAAGTGGAACATTGTGAACCGTATACAAAAGATTTATAAAGCAGACCTAAATATAGAAGTGTTACGTAACAATAGCAGTGTAGAGACTGCATCGACTTCATGACCCAGTAGAGCGAGCTGCGTGCGCACATGTTAGGAATACAGCGTGGCACGAGCGAATTTGATCAATAAACGGGACCCAAACAAACGCGATAGCTAGGTACCGACCGATGCCGACGAGACGTAAGCGACTGACCTATTTACTGCTACTAGGCCACCGGATGCAACGCCGGCGCCGCTCCGGCAATTCCACGAGGAAATGCAACTCGCAAGTCTCGCAACGCAAAGATTGAATTGAGGATATTGGTAACAAAATGTCCTACATTTCCAAAAGCAGGACCATGCTATCGGAAACTACATAATCATGGTTACACCAAACAAACCTCAAAAATACTGATAGTTACGCAAAATGTCTTACTTTTGCAAAAGCGGGACCATGCTATCGGAAACTACATAATCATGGTTACACCAAACAAACCTCAAAAATACTGATAGTTACGCAAAATGTCTTACTTTTGCAAAAGCGGGACCATGCTATCGGAAACTATACATAATCATGGTAACACCAAACAAACCTCAAAAATACTGATAGTTACGGCACCTGAGTCCAATATCAAAGACTCGAGACTTTTTGATATCCAAGTTCTTCATTTACCTAACTAAGTGCAGGACATTTTACAAGTTCTATAAAACTGAATTTAAAAAATCCTGTTAAGTGTCGTCCCCACGACACATTTCTAAGTAACTTAAAATATAAACGATTTTAATTTTGATTTTGCCTGATAGATACAATCTATTTGCATAGTTTATTGCATCTGCTTTAACGTTTTTCCACCTAACAACCTAACAGGAAAATCAATATGGTTTCCTTAACTATTAATTAAGGTTCCGCGAAGCGCCCAGGACAAAGATACATCGTCTACGTCATTCACGCATTTGATATTCAGCAGGTGTAGAGAATGCATCGGACTTGTTATGCGTCCAAAACTTGTGATAAAAATAGAGGAGTGTACAGAGGGGTAGAGGGGAGTGGTAAGCAAAGGTGTTGGTAGTATTATTAACACATTCTAATTCGGGGGGACCCAAACAAACCATCGCGAGCAGGTGACCTACATTGGGTGCGTCTGCCGGTCGGGCACGAGATACCGGCATGATTCATGCGCCCAAGCGCGCCTCCCCGCGCCGACGACGCCGCCGGCCGCCGCGCCCGTCATCGTCACCCGACGCCAACCAACGCCCGCCCTGAGGCCGTAGTCTGAGTTTTAATCAATTGATACGGACGTATAGTGTAAATATGGATTTTTGTATGGAAATTAAGGTTCACGAAGTGAACTCCATATGTCGGTGTCAATTGTTGGCTTTAAGCATAGACTACAGCCTCTGAACGAACTCCCTTTTGGTAAACATAGACACACGCCTTTTCCCCCCTAGGGGCAGACAGAGTCTAAATGGGTTTTTTTTCACCGTGGATCGCACAATCGCAGGAACACCGACGACCCAGAGGAGAGTTCATCGCCGCCATTGCTTTCCCACGACCAACTCTGCTAAAGCTAAAATTACATAATATAGGTACACATACGTACATGATATAATATATAAGTACGGGAAATACCCATTCTTTTGGCATAGCTAGTACCAAATTGTATGCTTTTGACGAGGACTCTACTGTTGTTGCATATTAAGACGCTATAGGTTCAACGAAAATTTATGTATGAACTAAAGAAGGCGAGTGCATGCTCTGATACCTTGGTTTTGTGTATAAAATAATGATATAAAAATTCCCTTTAAAGTTTTGTTAGATTTTGTTGATAATTCACTAACCCAATTTATAACTTATATAGTTACCAAATATGCCAAAAATTAAAACATGTTAGAATTTAGTCTAAAATTAGATTTCAATTTTAAAAAGGTTAAAAATGAGGTATCTTTGTTTATTATTTTTATAATATACTTAGTAGTGATATTAATATTGTTTGAATTACTGTTATATTAATAGTAATTCAAACTGTGTACTGAATTTATGATTTCACTAGATAAAAGTTAGCTTAAGATGACGATATAATTTTTTTCTTTTTGTAAACTATAACAACTCGTATCAAAAACTTAAATATTCTAGAGCTCATTAAAGGCATTTTGTGTACCTATAGCGTCTTAAATAGGTAAACTAATACTTTGTTTGTGAAATAAACGTTGATGAGGAGGATGTTACCTACCGAATAATAATAATAATAATAGCATAAAAAATAATAAAAAAAATAATAATGAATACATCAAAATAAATCAAGGAACGAAACAACATAAAATCCTATAAGAATCCTAATACAAGATCACAAAGTACAAACAACAACAAGTTTGAGGCACAAAGTATTCAAAATAATGGCACAATATGACGATCACCACCATCAATAGTGGTTTGCGAAGGCAAGTCAATCGCAGATACTTAGTTGCAATGATTGTACGCTGAAATAGGTGAACGTTTCGTCGTAAACGGCAACGGCAGGGACGGAAAAGAACAGCCAAAATATTGATTTTCTCAAAAGAGGGAGAGACAAATCAAATAAACCCACATTAAACATGGATTTGTTTCCTCGTGTGACCCAGTTTCGTAGCACGGCCGGCCGGTGTGGCCACAGCTCATTGCGCGCTTTGAAAGCGTTCTACCGCTTCTCCTTTCCCTTCGTACCTACTCTACCTACCTCACCGCACATTCCACAAAACATTCCAAGCGTGGCTGATGTTTCAATGCAGTTCTAAATCCCGCCAAATTATTTTAACCTCGATAGCATTTTAGCAACAACAGTTCAGCGTTGCCAACTTTAGATCACGAGACAGACACCCAATGCTGAGGAGAGAAAAGGTGGATTTATCTGACATTTTATTCACTTACTATGCCAATAAATAACCGACTCAATCAATACTTTTTTTTAATTTTGTGTAATTTTGTTTAATTTTGTGTATTATTGTTTTAGTTTTAATTGTAACGCGTTTAGGTATGGATTGTTTTATCTGAAATCAAATTAATAATAATAATAACTGCTCTGTTATGAGAATTATGCAAAATCAAACAAATGTCCGGTTCGCAGACATTCACAGCTACCTACCGGTTCTTTTCAAGTACACAGAACAGGATCTCCGAAACTAGCTCTACGTGTAAGAATAGATTTTATTGGAATGTACTGTACACGTATGCAGCTGTAGGTCGATGTTTTGCACTTGTTACGCAGGTAAATACATTGAGGTTACTTTAGTAATATTTACATCAAAAGTTAAATATAAAATATGTGCAGTGAAAAATGCACGTTTGCGACCTTAGCCCAGTTGCGGACGGCCGAGAGGCGACACGCGACGCAGTGGGCCACACGGCGGCTGCGTGAAGCCCCGCGACAGCCAACTGTGGTGACATGATTTCGACACACTCGATGTAGGTTGTCAACTGTGTTGTGGTAGAGCAGCTATTATACCTGCAGGTATTTAATTATTTGAATATCGTGTGAACGTCATTCAATATTTTATTCAATATACGAGCAAATGTGCTAGTTCCGACGAACGACTTGCGAATTGTACTTCTCTCGTTATATTCATATCTATCTAAATCGTTATAATCTAGTAGGTACTTACTTGTATATGTACCAGTCGTCGCAAGTCTATGTTCCTGCGATTGTGCGACCCACGGTGAAAAGAGGCGTGTGTCTATTTATGTAAATATTTTATTTAGCATCTGATTATGTAAACACATTGCACAAAAGATTGCCATAATCCAAAGTTAAAAAGATGATTTTAAGCAGAACAACAACAATGTGGTATGTGAGCGGTCTGGAGTGAAAGAAGACCGAGTGACAAGAATTGAGTATTGAATGCTGAGATGGTTTGGGCATATAGTAAGAATGGACGAATGAAGATTGTTGAATCAAGTATTAACCTACATTAGGCAAATGTAAAATTAGAAGGGGAAGACCTCGGCGAACGTACTATGACCAAATCAGAGGCGTTCTGGAGAAAGCCCAGGTTTAGGCTGCGTTTCACCAGAGATGGGCGAGGCCGAGGATGCGTAGCGAGGGATGTGTTTGTTAAGAACCAATAGAATCACTTCATTTACCTAGCCTCGCTCAGCGCAGCTCTGGTGGAAACGGCTCAGCGAGCGAGGTTTTTATACGTACAAAACAAGCGAGGGATGTGTGCGAGGTATGTGTGTGAGGAATGTGTACGAGGAATGTGTTGCGAGGGATGTGTGCGAGAGATGTGCGCGAGGGATGTGTGCAAAGGAAGCGAGAAACAACTAGCAGTCAGTCTGAAAAGAGCCCGCTACACACACCGCTCATCTACGCACTGTTCCACAACCTCGCTACGCATCCTCGCACCGCTCATCTACCTCGCACATCTCTGGTGGAAACACTCGCATCGTTCCACAGCCTCGCTACGCATCCTCACACCGTTCATCTACCTCGCACATCTTTAGTGGAAACGCAGCCTAAGGCCTAAGCCGACGTGCATTCATGAACGATGTGATGGGAGGAAATAAAGCAAGAGCTATTTCAGGATATTAACAAGTGGAAATCCGTAATATCTGCCTACTTCACCAGGTTACAGGCGTGACTTTATATATGTATGTAACAACAACAACAACCAAGACATGTATTGGAGGAGTGTTCGCTCGCGCAACCTCGCTCGCAGTTTAATCTGCAGATCTATTGTTTTCTAATCTCATAACATTTACAGAGGTGTCAGATACTCGTGTAAATAATGATATGATACAACGGACGGAGCCACGTGAGTGACAGCTCAGCAGGGCGGCGCGGCCGGCGCCGGCGTTTGCGTAGACGACCTTGCCTCCCGCCACCCTCCGCCGCCGCACGCCGCCGCCATTTGACTCGAGCCAAGAGGACTTTGTCATACGTGTAATGAAATCTAATTTTATTTAACACTAGCTGAACCCCCCGCGACTTCGTCCGCGTGAAATAGGCGAAAACAACTCGGGGATAATGTAGCTTCCTATTATTTTTACATTGCGTCCTCGTTCTTTCCTTTTTTAGCCCCCGACCACACTCCCTCTGCGCGCGCCCGACGGTTGAGCTTTCCCTTCTTCGTCATCAGCCGGTTGACGTCCACTGCTGGTCGAGGTCTCACCCATAGAATAGGGGGGCTATGCGATAATCACCACACTCGGCAGTATTCGCATCGCAGTTTTGGTGTTCTCCGATGGATGCTAATGCCCATCCCCTGGCGTAATCCCTTAGTCGCCTTTTACGACATCCACAGGAGGAGTTGGAGGCATCCTATTCTTAGACCGAGACCAGCACGGTCACTGTCAGTTGAGCTTTACTCCTGTGAAATAGAGTTCATATTTTTCATGCACAAAATTTGGCAACTATGTAATCCGAGCCAGCAAGCCTTTTATTTCAAAAAACGGGATCCTTATTCGATCACTTCGTTGTCCGTCTATCTTTCTGTCCTTTTTTAGGAACGGCTAAAGGGATCAACTTGAAATTAATACCAATGTCAAGGCCTTATAGTCCCGTAAAAAAATCAAGCTTCTAAGTCAATATTATATTACCTTGTTTTTTTGTTTACCTAGCTGTAAGTTTTCCAAAAATTTATAAAATAAAATAAAAATAAAATGCATTAAAAAGGTACACAATGAATATTGTTTTTTTTTATAGAAATCGCGAAAATCTAGAAACCTCTAGGGTACTTTCATTATAGCCTCAATGCAAGGCGGTACTGTGCCACAAATTAAAAAAAAGTCTTACCCTTGTGGTGATGATGGTTGTTGGGTGGTGAAGTTTGTAGGAAAAAGTGGCTGAAACTTGAAAAGGGCTCCGGTGATAACGAAATAATTTATGGATCAGAACCCTCAGGGCGCGAGTCTCGATCGCACTTGTCCGTCTTTTTAATATAAACTTTAACTTATTATGCTTAAAATAAGTAACCTTAAATGTCACATTATTATATTCCATTTATTTTTAAGATAAAAAAACGTTTTTGTAACTAAAATAAAAAGGCAAGCATATCGTGTAACTTTTTTAAGATTATCTGCAAATGTTCTTATAGTACATTATTTTCACGTATATGATGATATTTTCATGGTGAAAAAACCAGTATGGCGAAAGGATTCAATCAAGGCCACACATAAAATACTCAAGTAGTGCAATTTGAGAGTATTTGTATTTATTTATTGCTCACATGTACATACAATATAGTTAGTAATAGGTCTATTTTTACTGTTAGTCAGGTAGGTACATGAACCCCGTCAGGGCGCTGCAATTTGGAGTCAAGATCAAGAATAAAATTATAGGACAATACTTATGTTAGTTATTAAAATACAAGTCAAAACAATTTAAAACAATGTCATAATCACATAAGAGTAGAAATAGGTAGGTTTATCAAAATTTAATATCTCGCATGTATACAATACAATAATATGGCAAAACTAAAAGAAGGTAGGCAAGTCAAATCAATTATCTATGTCAATTAGTAGCTTGGGTATACGACAACACAATTAAATTAAATAGGTTAATGAGTAGGCTAGTCAAAAACAGGAATTAACTAACAAATTTTTACATCAGAACATAGAATACAGTCAAACCTGGGTAAGTGAGAACTGGATAAGTGAGAAAACTCTATAAGTGAGAGTAATAGCCAGGACCCGTCATTTTAAGCTCCCAAAACCTCTATTAGCGAGAAACAGAAACCTTTGTAAGAGAGAGTCGTTTTTCCCTCATGGACCTCCGTAAGTGAGACTGCTACTTATCTATACCTCTTTAAGCGACAGTCGAGCTGTATTTATTTATGTATTATCATATATTATTTAGGAGGAACAAATGACAAAACAAATTACAAATTTAACATCTGCTATTTTATGACTCATTCTTAACTTTCGTGGAACTTCTTACCATTGTTTTTGTATTGTTTCCTCGTCAATATTGTTCCTATTCTATTTCGTGGAACTAAATAACGTTGTTATTTTATGTCATTCTTTTCAAAGGGACACGTGTGCCTGTGTACCGTCCTGTTTGTCGGACTTACTCACTTTATCGTTCATCAATTGAGGAGGAAAGTTCTGTCCTGCATCATGTCAAAACGGAAAATTAAAGTACTGTCATTAAGTGATATACTTAAAATAGTGAATGCGTTTGAATCCGGAAAATCGCGAAATGAAATTCAGAGGGAGTTTAATTTACCAGAATCCACCTATTATAAAATCATAAAATCAAAAGACTCTATAAAGTCTTTAAGTAAACTTTTTAAGTGTAAATAAGTTCCACATAAAATAAAATTACATAGTGCATGAATATATGTCTTGTTATTGCTGCGTACCTCTATAAGAGAGAAACGCTACCCATGTACCTGCATTAGCGAGAAACTCGGGTTAGTGAGAAACCTCTATAAGCGAGAATGAGATTGTGCTCCCTTGAACTCTCGCTTATCCAGGTTTGACTGTATAACTAAAAGAAGGTAGGCAAGTCAAATCAATTATCTATGTCAATTAGTAGCTTGGGTATACGACAAAACAATTAAATTAAATAGGTTAAGGAGTAGGCTAGTCAAAAACAGGAATTAACTAACAAATTTTTACATCAGAACATATAATGTAAGTAAACATATACATATATAAACATTATTGGAATTGTCATGAGTGCATGACTCATGACAATTCCAATGAGCCCAAACAGGGTTATAGGATACAAAGTTTTATTTCTGGCTTCATCATGATCAGTTTAGTCAGATGGTAGGTACCATTTTCATCAGAATTATTTATTTAAATTTGCCATGGTCGCTTATGTATCTTAATCGAGATATCTTACCGCCACCCGTGAAATACTAATCATTGGGGAGTTCCGGTGACCATCTGTGATCTTCTTCATCAGTTCCACTTCACTAAATGATACTCTCTGAATGCAAATGCTTAATTTGTTGCTGAAAATACCAAAATCGCTATAATGTATGCCTGTAATATTTAAAGAGTTCCCTCAATTCCTCATGGATTCCACCACCAGAACTAGGTATTGATAAAAATGGGACCAATCGGTTTATAAAAGACGGAGTTATTAGGTAACAAACAACAGACTTGAGAATCTCCTCCTTTTTTTGAAGTCTGTTAAAAAGTAGCCGAAGTAGAGCATTATCACTAGTATATCGAATTGACAGGTCATTCTAACATTAGTGACGAAATATCTAGTAAAGATAATAATTTTAGGTTTTAAACCAATTTGATTGGGTATAATTTCGGCAGATTGTGGAAAATGTCTAAGGTCCCATGAATTTTCACCTTAAGTACCTATGCGACATAACATTTTGACAACAAAGCATGGTCAATACATTTTAAGGAACTAACATTATTATTTCTTTAAAAAGTACTGAAGTAAACTAGGTCAGGGGCCAGGTCAAGCCCGGTGTGAACGTGACATTGCAATTTTCACGATCGATCCGACCGTTCTTGTCCCAGTTTTGTGGGGGCGAGCATACTAATTATTATATTTTATTACTTAATCAATTTTCTTAATCCTACTAATATTAAAAAGGTGAAAAGTTACTTAGTCATGCCGTAACCGCTGAACCGATTTCGATAAAATTTGGAATAAAGATAGACTAGTGGTTCGCCCCGAACTGAGACCTCGCGATAACACCTTTATCAGCCCGACTACTTAACTAAGTAATTTCCATATTTTCTATTATTATTTTTGAAAATTTTCACCTCGAGGTCTACCAGTATAGTATCTATCAGTAACTACTCTAATTTCCTACACATCATCGAAATAACCTTTGAGTAGGGCTAAGCAACGGGGCGTAATACTACATACCTGTTAGTAGCTATATCAAGTACCTGACGAATTAATTGATAATGTCCTTTTGACGAAAACCATAGAACTCCAACGTCATTCAAATTCCTAGAAATGGGAGGTCAACAATGGATGTTATATTGGTTTCTTTTCTATGGAGTACAAGTTTCAAAATTCTTCAATTTCAGACTTTACCCTGTAGTTGTGATACAAAAGCCACAAGCATACCAAATTTCAGCATTGTGGGATTACTGGAAGTACCCTAGAATTTTTGATTTAAACGTTTTTTATTTTCCCTAATATCTCAAAAACTACTAAGGGTAAATACTTATTAAAAACAGTTTTAAAATGTCCAACCAAAGCGCTTTCATTAGACACCCCACCTGATCTGACTGTCTCACTTTTATTTTTTTTACCCCCTCTTGGACCCCAATATCTCAGCAACCCCCAGACCGATATAGCTCATAACCTTATCTACAAATTGTACCAATACTATCTACCCCCATACTAAATTTCATGAAGATCGGATTAACGGTTTGGAAGTTTTCATCGGACAAACATACATACATACATACATACGAACGCCGATTCTTCCAACTTGACTCGTTCAATTATGATTGACATACAACCTTGGCTGTTATTATCCTGGTACTGATATGACTGAATAGCGTAGAATGGATTTCAGCGAAAGGGCCCCTTTCACTTCCACACTAGTTCGGAACAAACCGACACTCAACTGAAAAGCATCGGAATTTCACGAAACACTCTAGCAGAAGGGTGGTAGACCCAGGCGAACCCCTTGCGAAGCTCTACCACCGCATTACACCGAGTTAGTCAGCTCTTACGACAACGACTATGGGGGGATAAAATTATTCTTTCTCCGTCCCCATCATAGATAGAAAGAAGTTTGTCAAAAGTAGACTACTTTAGTTACGTTTACGTGTACTCGCATCCGGTTTGTAGTGAGCGGTTTACAAATGCGACAAGGCGAGAAAGAGAGAGTCAATAGTCGTCTGGTTGTTGCAACAGTGTTTGTTTTGCAAAAACACCGCCTCTGGCAAGGCTGTCGACATCGCCAACAGCCGGATCTCAGAAAGATTTGTTGCATGTCTTTAACGAGCTGTACATTTACTAGACGCATACCTAGTTATTTTTTACTATACTCGCTTGTAGTTTTCAATGTTATTGGCGTTATTGCACAAGAGCTATCAGATCAAGTTGACTTTCTACGTGTCTCACATTTTTGATCGTAAAGTGAGGTTTCTTTAGCCTTGCGTGACCGGCAAATCAAATAGTTGTAATGTAACCTCTTGTTCCGTTAAAAATAACAGTTTCTTAGAAAACTTGTAATTACGGCTTTACTACTTGAATGACGCAAACAGCGTAATGTCACATGTTTGCGAAAAAACCATAAAACAACTCGATTGTCTGCTTGGAATTGCGCATATTTCGCTTGCTCGTTTTATGTACTAAGTATAAGTAGGTATTATATGATTATAAACTCATCGCAATCGTGTTCCGTTTTTTGTACATTATTCAAATTCAATTTCCTTTTCACCTTATTGAACGAGCTAAGAGAGTTCTCTTGGTCAACTTGGAACAATCGGCATTTCTATGCATGTATGTTTGTCCGATGAAAACTTCCCAACCGTTAATCCGTTCTTCATGAAATTTAGTATGGGGTTAGATAGTATTGGTACAATTTGTAGGTAAGGTTATGAGCTACATCGGTTGGGAGATTGATGAGATAATAGGGTAAAAGAGGGGTAAAAAAAAAGTGAGACGGTCAGATCATGTGGGGTGTCTAAAGAAAGCGCGTTGGTTGGACATTTTAAAACTGTTTTTAATTAGTATTTATTTAGACTAAGTAGTTTCTGAGATATTAGGAAAAATCGAAAACTTAAAAATTCTAAAATTCTAGAGTACTTCCAGCAATTCCACAATGCTGAAATTTGGTATGCTTGTAGCTTTTGTGACACAAATACAGGGAAAAGTTTGAAATTGAATAATTTAGAAACTTGTACCCTATAAAACAATAACCAATAAAACATCCATTGTTGACCTCCCATTTCTAGGAATTTTAATCACGTTGGAGTTCTATGGTTTTCATCAAAAGGACTTTATCAATTAATTTGTCAGGTAAGTACCTGATATACTAGCAGGTATTTAGTATGTACGGCCGTAGTCCTATTCAAAGGTTATTTCGATGATGTGTAGGAAATTACCTCGAGGTGAATCAAATTATCTCATTAAATGATTTTAGAAGTCGGTTAGCAAGGTAAACAAAGAAAATACCTCAAAAATAATAATAATGGTAATGCTAAAATTTAACCTCTTCTTCCCCACTTAAGTAGTCGGGGCTGATAAAGGTGCTATCGCGAGGTCTCAGTTCGGAGCGAAACACTAGTATTGTTGTTTTTACATTTCACTGTACCAAGTAAAAAGTTTGGACTGGATCGAAATACAAAATCAATGAAAAACAACCTAAAAACATCCCAAAAATCGCAATGCACGTTTCGCTTTCGAATAGCAACTCCGCGAGTAGATAAATAGTAGTATCTTGGTGGAAAGTGAAGTCTGTGTTGTCAAAGAATAATAGTGCGTAAAGAAATGACTCTCACCCGCAGTACGCTACGCGGTAAATATTCCTCGATTGTCGCTCGCTGCGTTTACACAGTAAACAGAGAAGTTATTGTACTTGTTACAGACCCCAATACCTCCACGCCTATAAAGAGGCTAGACGAATTAATAATCATTATTTATCCATGACACCGTAGACCACATACCCACATAAAAAAAAGTGACGTGTATGGTGTTAACATGACAAATGGACACAAAATGATCCTAGTGATTTCAATGAATAAAATACTTTTCAACACACTTGCTCTGATAAAGTGGCTCTAATTTCACCGCAATTAGGCACATAATGACACCTGTAATCAAACTATGACTTTTTCATTGCTATTATTCACAAGTGAGTTATAGAGTTTTTTTTTTATTTATTGGTTGAGTTGCTTTGTTCTTAAAAAAGTTTTGATACAGAAAAGATCATGTTCAATAGAACAAATAAATTAATGTGCCTATTGCTTGCTCATTTCATGCAACTTCGTATTTAAATAGATAATTTCAACTTGTACGTGTTTAATAAATAAAACTTTCACTCAAATATAACTTTTGTTTTCTCTGTAATAAAGAAAACTTTAAATTCCCCATTTTGTACGTGGATACAACGCTATCCGCGGAAAAAAAAATAAACATGACCTTTAGTCTATGGCCGATCGCCATTGTTAGATGCGCGCGCATAGGAAAACTGATTAATTTTCCCCCCATAGCGAAAAAATTTTCACAACTCGTTTTCACTGTTAAAATTATAGTTATTTTCTTCACAAGTGTGTTGAAAAACGTCGTATGATACACGTGTGTATTAATGATTACCGGCCTCGGCTCTCGCCTCAGCGGTAATCACTAACATTACACACTTGTACCATAGTGTACTATTTTTACTTTTTTGACTTTGACTTTGGTAAACGTGATATTAAGTGGAGTGGAGGCCGCGTCATAGCAAAAGCAATGTAGAGCTTTCTCTGGGTGGGTGGTTCGATGACTGACGAAAGTGGTGGGCAGAAAATGAATAAAAATAGTTCGGCTCTTTTTAATATAAGGCTCAGTGGGGCGTATTAGAAGAGGCCAATGTCCTACGAATGTGACGAAATGTGTGAACACAGGCTTGTGCAAATATAGTGTAGGTTATAATGTTCGCTAGTACGGAGTGTCGTAGGTATTTCACGCCGTCAAAACAAGTTACACAACCAGCTCGCATTCCATCGCCGCGGATATCGCTCGTTGTACTTTTGGATTTTACAACTTATTTTACGGACGAAACTCTGCTTTGAAAATGAAGCTTGAAAAGCTCGTTTACGAATCTTCGCAAAGTACTTTGGTTACGGGGGCGGTACATCTGATTTTCCAGTGTAATTTCCACTGCGCAAGATTACAAGTAGCTATAAATAGAAAATTGAAAACCAGGAAGAGGTGCGGTTCATGCAGTTGTGCCAACAATAACAGACATAAAACGCAGTTGGCACACCATATAGAACATTTTTGAAGACCTTCAGCGGAATGCCGATGCCGGGAGGTTGTTTATTAACAGTTTAATTATATTAATGCAACACTATGTCCATGTAGTCTTAGATCTCCTAGTCTTCTACCAGGGGTGGACACTTCCAAAACTTGGTTGCCGATATAGCTATATGGCCTCCTCTAAATATTAATAACATGCATGTTATTGATACGCGATCAGTCAAAAACAATGTTCTGAAAGTTCGCGTAACTGTCAAAACACTCACCTACGCGACTTTTAGACTACACTATAACACCATGCGTCCTCCAACGCTAACATGCTAACATGGAACGCCAAAATATTATCGGCTAATCGTGCGAGCCGGTTATCGGGTGTTCGTAGTATGCACGCCTCCATAGAATCAAGATTCTACCACCACTACTACTAGTTGGTACTAGTACCTACTTCAAAAAATGTGTTCAGGCGTGTTTTCGGGTCGAATGGTGGCATCGAAGTATATTTCTGGCATTATTGTGGTCTTCTAAACGAGCCCCAGTTTCCATCCATCGTATCATTACAATGTTGGTTTCTCAATAACAACGTAAAATATTGAACGGTTACATCAAAGAAAATGGTGTAGAAAGGCATTTGTTTACAAGTGAGTGCTTTCACAATGAATGCATCATGCAGTATCTAGGTACTGTCACAAAGTGAGAAGCGGCGGGCAATGTACTTAGTAGGTACACTTATTTTTTTTTAAGCCTTTGAGAAAAGTTTCCTCAATTTTGGCAGTGTCTAGGAGGTAAGTATATTATTTCGATAAAATTAAGTCAAGTCGTTAGTCTCAGTTAAGTCATGTTCTAGTAAAACAGTGGAAGTTTTATTAGAATGTTTGTGGACAATTTCTACCCATTTGAAAAGACACGCAATACACTTATATTTAAATTCACTACCATTACACCGGTTAAAATGCCACCAAAATTAAACGATATTACTCAAAAAACACTAGAAATTGAAATAAAATAAAAATTGGCGATCTTTTCGAAAAAGAGACTTTTTGTAAATGCTTGTGTTGGCTTCGCTACGTGTGCGTGTGGCATTTCATTGCGACATTCATGTGACATTCACTAAGGCATTGTCACGTTGCGTTTGTTTGTAAACACACGTAGCTAACTACTACTGCTACATGCATGCCTGTATAGAAGCGACATAGCAGGCAATAGGAAATGGACTCTAGGTCAATACATGTTGGTATTGCATGCCAGAAAATTATCGTGCGTATCTATGATATTGGCTACTAGTTGTTGGAGTGTCTACGGAATGAAAGAGCAAAACATTTTAAAATGTAAAGTACTTATAAATACTAGCGGAAGCTACTCTATTACTGTGTGAAAATACACAGTAATTTCCAAATGCTTTAATTTTAACTTCCCCTGTCCGACTGGCTGCCGATGAGTCTGTCAATCGTGAAATCTTACAAGATGACTTGAACCACTTCTCAATTTTCAAATGAGCTGAAATTTTGAAGTTGCGCTGGCAGTAAAATATTATAGGGACAGGGAGCTGATCTGATGCGTGACGGAAGGTGAACCATGAAACTCCTCAATGGATTATCCTATACTATGAAATGAGCAATATTTGTATATAATACCTATGTTTTGAGATCTTGAAAACGGCTCTAACGATTTCTATGAAATTTGCTGTATGGAAATTTTTAGGGCCAAAAAATCGATCTAGCTAGGTTTAATCTCTGGGAAAACGCGTTTTTCCGAGCAAATCTCTGTCACTCGAAGCTTAACCGTGTTTGGACTCATTTTGATTAGCTCGCGATTCTGACTACTAATTTCATCTACATCAGGGGTTGCCAAACTTATTTTGTCTACTGCCCACTTTGAGAATAAATTATTTTTTAGCGCCCCCATTTTTGACCTACTTAAAAACCACTATAACTTCAAATTAAATTAATTATTGTGAGCTATATTAGCGGAGAGTTAAACGTTCATTCTAAAGGAGACTTACTATAACCCGCAAGAGCTAACATGAGACCTAAGCGCAGTAGGTAGTACACAACGGCACTCAAGTCACAAGTAAATTCTTACGAGCTACACCTGCCAATGAGAATGATTATTGAAACGCAACTTTATATTAAGTCAAAGAAGTGGTGTCCTCCTAGCTAGATGAAATTACAAATCACCCCCTAAGCCTCTACAAGTCTACACAACGCCCCCATTTTTTTTCTGGGTCTCTTGCTGCCCCCCTGTATGCCTGCAGCGTCCACAAGGGGGCGTTATCGCCCACTTTGGGAAAGGCTGATCTACATCATCGTCAGCCGCAGACATTTACAAAAGCTGTTATTTAAAAATAAACTTATAACTTTAATCTGGTTAACTCCATAATACATGAACCGTGCCTTCTTCTGGCGTGACCGATCTGTGTTACACAATTTAACAGGATAGGAAGAAAGTCATGTCACCTGCACAAATACTCGAACTCGAAACCATCGTTTACTACGCATTTTTAGAAGTTGCTCGCTCGCTTCAATACCATACAAGGTTATGTTTCTTACTTACCTCGGAGTCGTTCCGCAGTGGCGACCCGATTACGCGTATGACGCCTTAACCTAGTTGTTGTTGCCCTTGTTTACCATCTGCCCGCGTGCTGACGATTCCTGGACAGAATTCAAAGTACTCATCAATCAATGTCATTAGCTGGATTGGAAAGCCGAATTTACCATCAAGCTTTGGTATTGCTTACCATTTCAATGAGAAAGAGTGTGATGTCATATCTACAGAACAATGTGTTTTTGTAGGTTTTTGTTTAGTTAAATTCAGATGGGTTATTTATTATTTATCATCCGGAACTGATGGAACTAGTGGACATAGGGCTTCCAAAGAATGCCACGACATACGGTCTTGAGTCGTTCCATCCACCGACTTCCTGCGACCGTTAGTTGAACATCGGTTTATCGAGTGAGAAGGCGCCCTACAATGCGTCTTCGGGTTCGTGGTCGCCACTTAACTTTTTCACCAGCGATTATCAGTTCTACCAGCTATATGGCCTGCCACTTCAACTTGATAACTCTTTTTCTATTCTGTGTGGAGACAATTATAAAAAAACTCTTTCGGGCGTCAAGATAGCTGTAAATCATTCAAATGGAACTATATACCAGCGAGGAAAGCAAGCAGCGAAAAATGCAGTGTTTTGGGGTGTAGAGAAAAAAAGAGCTAAAAGCGGAGCGAAGAAATTGTATTTTGCGCGAGGAGAGGTTAGGTAGGTACCAAAAAATCAGGTAAATTGATAATATCGGCGAGCGTAGCGAGATTGTTCGTTATTGTTTTCCAATACAAAACTTATTTTAAAAAGCAATACACAACCAACTAACTTCCAATTTTGAATTAAATTATTTTAGTTTTTTCGCACATCCTCTTAAAAGCCTATTACGTAGGTATGTGGGTACTTATCTATTTTTTTTTGTAAATTTTAAATTAAGTTTGTATGCACATGTAAAGACCACTCCTTTATTCTCAGTGAAAATAAACACTTCGTAGCACAGTGATATACTACCTACCGGCCTGACCTACAAAATAATTTAGAGTAGGTACCTAACCTACTACGAAATTAAAAAACCGGCCAACTACCTGTCGGTCCGGAAATCCGGACCGAACGCACGCATAGTGTAGGTAGTGTGGTGTGGGTTCCGAAATGAAGCCAGTTTTCCCCCCCTAACTCAGAAGTCCACAGCTGGACATAGGCCTCCCACATAGAAATACCATAACAGCCGGTCTTGAGCAGCCTCCACCCACCGACTTCCTGTCGGTGCATCGAGAGGGAGGGCCTTCCTATTCTGCGTCGCCACTCGAGAATTTTTATTCCCCAGCGGTTGTCGGTTCTGCCCACTGCCACTCAGTCTTCCTAATTCTGAGAACCACGCGAGAGTTAGTGGTGATCTTGCTTCTTCTTCGGATCTCATCATTTTGGATTCTATCACGTATAGTGAAACTCCGAGCAAAACCATAGCCCGCTGCGCGACTTTGACTTTGTATGAGGCGCTCAAATTGAGATGGTAGTAAAGTACCTGTACCTATCCTCATACCAAAGGGGTTTGAACTTTTTGACGTAGTGGTAACCATAACGTTGCGGGACTAAGGTTTTTTTTTTCAAAAATGCGGCACACGATAAAACCTGTGCATATCGATAGGAGATCTATAGACGAACAAAAAATGTCGTATGACATAAAGTTCTAAAGCGCAAGGTTTTCGAGATAATCCATTTGCAGTTGGACCATGGGGAAAAACCCCCATATTTAAGATCCTGTGAAAATAAAAATCCTAAGACGTTCCCCTCGAATTAAATTACTTACCTATAAATATAATACAACTGTTACCTACCAACCACCTTAAAATAATAGAAAGTACTTTAAGTTACGACGTAGCGTAGCCACCTTTATGTCATGCCCGCTGTTCAGACTCAGGCGTACCCACATATTCGTTGGTGAACCAATAATGTATTGTATAGAATCGGGCCATAATATAGGTAGTCACCACGCGAACAGAATGAGCCTGTGGTGGGTTCGCGCTTCAAACGTAGGTAGTTTGCAGATTATTGCATGTAAAATATAAAAGTATAAGACATCCTGTTCAGTTGATATTCAATTAATCACAATCTTCAAAACAGTGTTAAGAATATTAAAGCTATGGTAACAAGGGAGATAATATTTTTTTAAACAAGGCAAGCAAACAAGCATACGGCCCACCTGGTGGAAAGTAGTTACCGTAGCCTATGGATGCCTGCAACTCCAGAGGCAATACACGCGTTGCCGACCCTGAGACATAAAGATTAAAAGTATCAGTGCCTGTAATTTAACCGGGGGCACCCCCCAAACACCCTTCAAAGCAAAACACAGCAATGTGAGCACTACTGCTTCGCGGCAGTGTGCCTCATTGTGCGCAAGCGTCTTCTCCCAGTCTCTGAGAATTTTCGTTAATTTATACTTACCTTACACGCTATTTTAACTATCCACTGTTATTTTTTGTTAAGTTTTCTGTATCTGTGATACAGAAAGACAATTTTTTTAAGAGTTCACTGAGGGTGCACTACCCTCAAAAATAGACTAGACAAACATTTAAAGTGCACTGACAAGGACTAAGATATACACGCATCAGCTCCGAGAGCTGCCTGTGTATTATACGTAAAAATCAAAGATTTAAATCTTTGGTAAAAATAATAATATAACCGTTAACTCTCGTTAAATATGGCCAGTGATATTAGGGCAAGACAATGCTTTTTTTGCGGAATAAGTGTTGAGCGAGGTCCGCAGAGACGAACCGCTGGCGTCCTCCAGGATCATACTTTCTCACAAAAGACTACGTTCTCCACCATTCGTGCATAGTAGACTACGCTCTTCGCTTGTTTGACGAGAAACGGGAGGTAAGTACATTATCCTCAAAGAAACGAGAAATCAGAAAGGTGTACTTACTTAACAGAAAATGTTTTAAGTACCTGCTTATACTTACCATTAATATTACTAAGGTGCTTTGGGGTAAGATCGTAGATGGGTTAAGATCGGTTGATTCATATTCCCGCCAAAATTGGCGATATTTTGAACGCTGGGCAACATAGACTCACGCGCCATTTTGTTGTGCCCGTGCCACCAGTCTGCGTCTGCCGCTACGCCCAGCTAGTCGTGCGTTATGGACAGGATAGTGTAAAATGGGAAAAAAGTGCTTTTTGAGAAGATTCTATCTTACCCCCGACGACTATGTGTAGACAATTTGTTTTAAGTAATTTTTATGTTTTTGCTGGTTTTGTCAGTGTATGGTAATTTAAGTTTTATGATAGTTTGATTAATCTAATTAAATCATGTTAAAGACGCTTGTAGGCTGAGATCCGATCTTGCCCCTCGAAGGTGAAGATCGGACTAAAGCCCTTCGGCCTTTGAATTTCTGTATTAGGGGTAAGACCGGACGACCAGAATGAAAAAAATACATAAACATCGCTAAAACTCAATTTCGAAGGATTTTTTAGACGATTATTTAACGACGATTTTTTTAATCTGTTTTTACTTGGGCAAGATCGGATCTTTTCTTGCTATAGAGGTTACTCTAAGTGTCACAGAGGTGATTTTAGAAGGTAGATCGGTCTTACCCCATCAAGGTCCGATCTTTCCCGTGACATTTTGAAAAATCATGCTCTCTTTGATCAATTATAAATCAATAACCATTGTGTTTACCAAAACAACAGAAGTAAAAAATGGAACCCCTGTCTTTTCACATACGGTTGGACATTATTGAGTAGTAAAATAGTAAATAGAGGCGAGCCAAAAAAATAAATCCCAAGACCAGTTTGGTTTTCAGAAAAATAGTCCGTTCTTACCCTAAAGCACCTTAATAGGTAAGTACTTAATTGGAATGTGCGAATGTGTTAGGATTTTTGAACGAGCGAAGCGAGTTCTCTGAGTCAAGTTGGAAGAATCGGCGTTTGTATGTATGTATGTTTGTCCGATGAAAACTTCCAAACCGTTAATCCGATCTTCATGAAATTTGGTATGGGGGTAGATAGTATCGGTACAATTTGTAGGTAAGGTTATGAGCAATATCGGTCAGGGGGTTGCTGAGATATTGTGGTCCAAGAGGGGGTAAAAAAAAAAAAAGTGAGACTGTCAGATCAAGTGGGGTGTCTAATGAAAGCGCTTTGGTTGGACATTTCAAAACTGTTTTTAATAAGTATTTAGCCTTAGTAGTTTTTGAGATATTAGGGAAAATAAAAACGTAAAAATCAAAAATTCTAGGGTACTTCCAGCAATCCCACAATGCTGAAATTTGGTATGCTTGTGGCTTTTGTGTCACAACTACAGGGAAAAGTCTGAAACTGAAGAATTTAGAAACTTGTACTCCATAAAACAGAAACCAATATAACATCCATTGTTGACCTCCCATTTCTAGGAATTTGAATGACGCTGGAGTTCTATGAATTCGTCAAAAGGACGTTATCAATTAATTCGTCAGGTACTTGATATAGGTACTAACAGGTATGTAGTATTACGCCCCGTTGCTTAGCCCTATTCAAAGGTTATTTCGATGATGTGTAGGAAATTAGAGTTGTTACTGATAGATCCTGTACTGTACTGGTAGACCTCGAGGTGAAAATTTTCAAAAATAATAATACAAAAATGGAAATTACTTGGTTAAGTAGTCGGGCTGATAAAGGTGTTATCGCGAGGTCTCAGTTCGGGGCGAACCACTAGTTATCTATACAAGATCCCATGGATTTATCTCGGAAACCTTGCATTTTAGGACTATGACAAACAGATGTTTTGTTCGTCTATAGATCATCTATCGATATAAGTACACAGGGCGCTGCATTTTAGAAAAACCACGAAATTATGGTTACCACTGTGCCAGCCTCCCATGCACAGAGGTTCTAACCCCTTTTATGCATTTTTGTTCATAACAGTGAAAGTTATGACGCTGTGCTGTGACTGTGACAGATCGGAATTGAACAGATCAGACGGACGGACGGACGACGGTCGGATGACTCGGATGGCCGGACGAGGACGACGACGACGACGCGAACGGCCCGAACTTTTAAGGGTTCCTTGACGGAAAACAGAACGCTAACAGTGTTTTGCTATGTTCTAAAGATAGAATAAATAGTGTAACTACAGGTTTTACCTTACCTACCTACCTACTTGTATCGATAATTTAATTGTTTCACAATCACGTAAGTAAATAGGAAGGTATTTTATCTACCTAGTCCAAAAAATAGTTAGGTACGAAAATGGACATCAGCGCATCAGACAAAATTATTGACAACGAACGACATTGACTTGACAAGATTAGATTCAAGGCCGTCTTGTCTAGAAGTGTTCGGTGGCAAAAGTTGGGTTATGAAGGGTTTTTGCACACTCATCTCTTACAAATAACACAGCCATGGTCAATAATGTGCTAGTCGAAATGACCCAGACTTGACACACACAAAAGGAAGGAGGAAAACACTTACCTCCAAACAATCACAAATTCAGCCATTGCAAAAATTTTTGACCTCGATATTTTGTAACAAATTTCAAAGCAAACACGTAAACTGTCTATTTTTGTGCTTCCCGCTTATGTTTTTCATAATTTCACTTGTATTCTATTGAAGGAGCACGATTTAATCCACATACAGTAACACTAATGAAACAATATCCGATTTTCCAAAAAAAATTGACGTCAAATTGCCACTATCAGCCATTCAACCCACAAATCGAGCATGACTACAGTTAGTTTAATTTTACGCCATCTAGTGGCAGCTGCTCTTACAAGTTACGAAAGAGGTTTCAGTCCTCCATCCTTATAGTCTACTCAGGGGTCAGCCCAAAGTAATTTTACATAAAGTTGCGGCGCGGCGCGCCTTGTACGTTGTACCTATTTATTTTCTCGATGGCGCCACCAGCTACAATCAACCATTTTGAATTCCGCATCGCACACGGTTTCATTTCTCAAAGCAATTAAAACCTAGGTAACCAGACAAAAAACTGTTTTTGGAAAGATAATATTTATGTATTTGTATGGTATTATAGTATGGTATGGTATGTTATGTATGTAATACACAAAAAAATCAACTATGTAGCTCTACGGCGCCGCGGCGGAGTGGCGCCCCCTGCACAACCTAAGAAAGCTATGCGCGACGAACTGTATTTGGAATCTGGATCGCAGGCATAGATATATACTCACCTTTATTACTAGCGTAACGCAGGTGTACTTGAATATTCTGAAAATGTTAAAAAATTTCAAGAGGTACAGTTTGGTTCGCTCATATTTTATTGTACATGGGTTCGATGTAGCCAGTTCACCCTTTATTGTACTGTGCACTGTGTCAGACAGACCGTAATTTTCTCAGATGAAGCAAAGTTCAGTCTTCTCTATTTACAGAATGCTGTGAAGAAAGCGTAAATGAAGGCAAGGTGCCGGCGCCGGCGCGGGACAAGTGTGAATTCTGTAGTTTTCACAGATCAAATAGGTCGGCAGAATCAAAATCGCACGAAAAACCTAAGTACACAACTGCCCCCCTTATTCCCTAACTGAAAGTAACTCGGTGACTAACGTTTGACTAATTGTTCAAAATTAAGTATCATTAAAATTGTCAATTTATGGTCATTTGACTTGTCAAATGTTAGTCACTGAATGACTTTCACATATACATAGGCTCGAAATCGAGAGATAATTTATGGTGAGCTATGCTCAGAGAACTAAATCAGAAATGTGGAAATCCGTAGAATAACCAAGATCACCAACATAGCTTTCAGAATTAGCAATTTGAAGTGGTCGTTTATTCCTAATGGGCAGGCCATATAGCTTGCTGAACCGACAACCGTTGGGGAATAAATGTTAGCGGCTACAAACGGGACGACGACGCCATGGGGTTTTAGGGTAACTTTTTAAGCGTTTCCCCAAAAACCCCACCATGGTGAGGTTTTTGAAGATCTTATGGGGGAGGCCTAAGTCCAGCAGTGAACTTCTTCAGGCTGATGATGATGATCAATCGGTCGGGCAGGTGTTTTCTTATTTAATAAGGTTTTGAGTTTTAAACTTTAATAAAACGATAAAGTAATTATACATTCATTTATTAAATCTGAATTTTGTATTAGAAGAAATGCACTTTTCAGAAACATTCAGAAGACTTCCCTTTGGGACAGTTTTTATAAGGAGTCTCTCTCCATATATATAATGTACTTTATAAATTGAATAAATACAAACTTTACTATGTTGTTTGTTATAATTTAATCAATATGTATGAAGATCTGCATTGCCACATACTTAAAAATCTATGTATATTTTTCACAATTTCTTTTGGAAATAAACTCTTAAATAGTAAAGCAAGAAGGTGCCTATGAGATATTGGTTGAATAAATAAAATTTTGCAAATCAACAACAATATTGTAAGTACTAAGTTTACACTGTTCGCTGCCACATAATTTGTCAACAACATTTTCCATCACAATAAATAAATTAAACCAATGAAAAAAATGAAACAAACAGAATATCGTTATTTTGGTGACCGCTTGGAAAGGTTTTTTGACACATATCCAACATAGTGACAAATTCTTTTTGAAAACCACAGCAGAGGTAATAAAATCCTACGAATACAAATACAGACGTCTTAATTCATTCAGTCGAAGTGGAACAAGTATAAAATATTCATTTAATAAGAAATAATCAGTCTTGTTTAGAGAAAAAACATTTCGTCAAAACGCGGAGAACACGCCTTGATATTATTATTATCACATTACAATATGTCAGATATGATGTCATCCCTTCTCTTGGACGTAACTAGTATATAAATCGCCTGCTACGCTACTTAGTGTTATTATCACAGTTGTTTAGTAGAGGTGGGTGTAGTACTTTGTACATAATAATACAACTCGCGATCATACGATACGACACGACACTCTCTTGCCGATCCGACAACACACACCACTAGCCCGGCCGTCCTAACGCCACCAGATAACACTAGCTAAAGTAGAGACTTCTGATCTGAATAATAAATAGCAACCCCTAACTGATCATCTCCTTGGACAGGCTAGTATACGGATAAAAACATCATCTTTGAGATGAGTTATGCACATACTTATCCACATCCTTTCATGGCAGTCTTTCTCTTACAATGTACACAATAACAAAGCAAATCTCGCATTTTGATGAGTATATTACGCGAGACTCATACACGTTGTTCACCCCCCTTATATTCGTTAAAAGCCTGTTCCTGTTACACCATTCCATGAAACGGTATTCTTAAAAAGATAATAACTTTTACGTCCCTTTCAACTGGTTCAATTTCGTCACCTAACAGTAAACTGAAAACTAAATTGAATAACAATAAATTATTAAACCTTATAACTATTATAATATCTGTGAACGACTTGCAAGCTTTGTTGTCACAAATTTATATGAAACTCGTTCAAATAGTCAAAAAATATATCTTTTTGTCTAGTAAAACACACTCCTCATAGTAGGTAAGGAAGTGTACTTATGAATTAACAATTGACCAAAACAATGACGGGATCTACAGTAATGATATAATATCACAGATTTTTCCAAATCTTTGGACAGTAACGGGTGTCTGAGTATGAACAACAAATTACAAGAGTTGGTTCAGCAAAATTTGTACCTATTGACTTCCTATCAATACCATTATAAACCCGTTTACGTACAAAGACATCCTAGCTAGAAACCAGATGAATTATTTGAAATAATCATGTCATACAAAAGGTAAATAATAAAAAATCACATAATAGCTACGAAAGTAACCCTTTGTGTATCAATATTTGTATTATGTTCAGAATACGATCTCCCTATGGATAAATGCATGTTTTATATACATACCCTCTACTTTGAGAATGATAATGAGTTCAAAGCCTAACTTTGTCTAGTGTCATGATAAGACTCTGACCAAAACCTCTAGGCGTTATGTTCAAGTAGATAAGATCTAATCTTCATTATAAAAAATAAAATCAGTGACTGAAATGTCATTGACATCACATAAGAAAAATATTCACATTTTTATCTGGCAATACAGATTGATATCTTGAATTATATCAAAAGCATTTATTTAACGCGTTTTATAAGTATCATTTTCTAATACTAAGTTGTCCCACTATAACACTGGATCAATCGTTAACAATAAAATAAATTTTAATTATAATAATCTGCAATATTTAACCTCCCTCGAAAATTTCACTCATCTTCTATATGTTTCGTGCATTTCGTACATCATACAGAAATTTTAAAGTAACGAAAGGCACCCGGGATTACACAGGAGGGTACCGAGACCAACTACTCTAACAAATATAATGATTAAATCTAACTGTGGAACTTGTAGAATTAAAACAAGTCCCACCAAAAACCTTAATTTGAAAACTAATTGTATCCTTCATTGGTCATCTTAAGTAATGTTTACAAGAGCAAACAATTTATAGGTAATACACCAACAACACAAGTAATTTGTATTTGTGTGTTTAATTTTAAAATCAGGCATTGAATGACCAACAAAGAACACGATTCAAATCTTACAAGCCTAACACACATTTATATAAATTGGATCTGAAAGAGAATTCACAAAATAGAACCAGCAGTGCAAAGACAGCTTTTAAAATTAAATTTGACTAATGTAATTTAGATAATTACTAATTTGTATGCAGTAATATCTTTCACATCTCTATCAAGGTTAATTTTGCAAGCTTTCATTCAGATCTAAAAATGTATAGGTACTAATGAAAATAGTTAAACTAATCACAAGCATTGAAACAAATCTTGCTCAATTATCCTAGGAATTAGCTCTACATTATCCAACATCAATATTGAAAGACAACAATTAGAGCCCACATTAATCTTGTATTGAGAGAACAAAGTTGATAATCATCCTTACCTAAATCCACATTTATATTTGGAATATGCATGAATAATGTTATAGGAGAGCTGAGTGCCGTACGCGCTGCTTACTGTTGCACCGGGGCAGCGTACAGCAACGGGCCGGGCGGCAAGTGCGGGTAGGCCACGCCGGCGCCCACCGCGGCCTGGTAGCCGCACGGGCCGGCACCACCCACTCCGCCGCCGTAGTACTTGCCGCCTGTGCGAGACAAACATTACATTCTAACGATCATACATTAATGGAAGTCTACCAGCTGATCCGTGCTGATCTGGTGGATGTTATCCTTTGATAGAGAACCGGTTGCCGCGGTACTGCGACGACGCTGTGTTAATTACAATAATTACCGAGCATGTCCTGGGGGTGGGGATGCATCTGCGGGTAGTGCGGCGGGGTGGCAAAGTGAGGCGGCGGCGAGCCGTACGACGAGCCCGAGCCGCTGGCCTTGTTTCCGTTCGTACTGTTACCGCGGTATTGCTGACCCATATTGCGGGAATCTGTAAGCACAATGATCATTTGTTAGTAAAAATATAAAATATTTAAGTGTTGTGATCTCTTTATTGACAATAATGTTAAGGATTCTAAGATGGGAATTTTTTTTGTAATGTATACAAATAATTGTAATTGTAAACTTACTGTTGTAGGGGCGTTGACCGTAACCATTTTGATTCTGATAGCTGTTCTGGTATCCACCGGTGTACCCTCCTTGGTAGTTACCCATAGATTCAAAAACATTGGGGCTAGGGAAGGGCACCTGAGGTTTCTGATAATTATTTGGCCTGTAACCCTGGTTGCCTTGGTTGTTAAACCTAGGGGCCTGACCAGTGTTCCGGTTCTGGTATGTGTTGATATTCTCTTCACTGGGATTTGCCATTTTGTTGCTCCACTGGTTGCTCTGTTGACGAGGTGAGCTGGAGCCACTATTGCTGTTGTTATTATTGTTTTCTTTGCGTTGCTGCCAGCGGTTGCGACCTGCGCAAGAAATAATAGTAATTTACTGTTGAGGCTTAAAATCAGGCAACTTACAGCGTGTTTTTCAGACTAGAAGATAAGAAGTTTGGTTTATTTCAAAGACGATTCTAAATAATAATGAAGTATTGACGCATGTTTTAGAAAAATACATTATTATAATGACGCTCACTGACTGAAATGTCACTATTGATGGAATAAAATTTTGGTACTGCTTATTTCCAACAGAAACAACCATGCATCGAATACTTACCAGTACTGTTGTTAGAGTTGCGCGCTAAGTCAGCTAACTTAGCTGGAGGGTTCTGTCCAGTTTCCCTGAGCACAGCTAACAGACCACGAGCCTGGCGAGAATCCCCCGGGGTAAAGTATGTGTAGGCAGTTCCAGATTGCTGGCAACGACCGGTACGTCCTAGGGAAAATAATTTATATTAATGTAAGTTATTTTTATGTAAGACTCAAGGCCCTTCGAGGCTCTGCCTACCCCTTCGGGGGAAAAGGCTTGTGTGTATGTATGTATGTACTGATCTCAAACTTGTGGTTACAAGTTACAACATTAGTTAAAACAAGAACTTACCAATTCTATGAATGTAATCTTCAGAAGAGTTAGGGTAGTCAAAGTTGACCACAAACTTGACATCTTCCACATCAAGCCCACGAGCAGCAACGTCCGTGGCAATCAGGATGGTGGTGGCACCATTCCGGAACTCTGTAAGAACGGCGTCGCGCTCGGGCTGCGACTTGTCACCGTGAATGGCGAGAGCCTTGTGTCCCATACGGCGTACAGCGCGTGCAATGTCGTCCACCTAAAACATGCAGCGGCATTAGTTGTAAAACAATTGTACATTGCACTTTTTAAAACCCCCTACATGAATCTAAGCTGTATATCATCTGAACCTGGAGTTAGCAGGTGTTAAAAAGTTCAAGTTTCTGGCAGCACTAATCATCATCAGCCATGAGACATCCACTACTCATCCACCTCTCACTGGAGGGCTCCCCCATAGAATGCAATGGTCATTATCACACTTGGCAGGTGTATTGGTGTTGAGTATTCAAGTGGATGCTGCTGCCCATAATACAGCATGCAGTGGTTCCTGACGTAAATTCTAATACCGAACATAGGTAAGTGAAAACAATCTCACAAACAGCATTCAAAGAAAAATTTCCCATGAATCCAGGCAAACAAACAATGGCCGTTTAACACACCTCTTTGCCAGGGGTAAAAATAAATGATTCATTACCTTCTTCTTAGTTTCCACAAAAACAATCACTTTGTTGTCTCTTTCCGATGCAATCTCCTTCAGCAAGTTGGTCAGCTTTCCTTCCTTCTCGTGCTCTTCACAAATTTCAATGATCTGTTTGATGTTGTTGTTAGCAGACAGGTTTAGAGAACCAATGTTGACCTTCACATAATCTGTCAAGAAGTCCTCTGCCAAAGCCTGGATTTCCTTGGGCCATGTAGCAGACCACATAAGCACTTGGCGGTCAGGGCGAATTTGTTCAATGATCTTACGAATTTGGGGCTCAAAGCCCATGTCTAACATCCTATCAGCTTCATCCAACACCAAGTAAGTGCATCTGCGCAAGTTGGTTGTGCCACGCTCCAAAAAATCAATCAATCTGCCTGGTGTTGCAATGACAATTTCCACACCTCTTTCCAAATCTCTAGCCTGGGGTCCTTTGGGCGAGCCACCGAACAAGCAAGTGTTTCTGATTGAGCCACGTGCGCTGTAGGCCTGAGCTACCGATTGAATCTGTTGTGCCAGCTCCCGGGTAGGGGCAAGAATCAGGGCAATAGGTCCATCACCTCGCTGGATGCGCTGTTGATGGACAATGTGCACTGCAGCAGGCAACATATATGCAAGCGTCTTTCCAGATCCAGTCGAAGCAATACCAACCATATCACGACCAGACAGCGCAATGGGCCAGCCCTGAGCTTGAATGCCAGTAGGTTCGGTCCAACCCTGCTCCTTGATAGTGCTCATTACATGATCTGGGAAATTACCCTCATCGAAGACATGGTTAGGCCGAGGAATGTTGTTTCCACTGACAGTTATTTCCTTGGTAGAACGGAACATGTCCACCTCCTCATCAGAACGACCTTCTACGTCAGCATGTGGTTTGTAGAAATCTTTTTCAATGGGCTCTAGGCTACCCAAATCCCACACAGGCTTCACTAAACTGTCTCCAGGATGTTTGGCCTTCAAGCTTTGTAGTTTACGGCCCTTGAAATCTTGTGGTTGCTGTGGCCCATTGGGATTGAAAATTTTTTTTTGCATGAAGTTCTGTTGACCGTTGGGGTTGTAGCTCTTTTGGTAATTTGGGTTCGGCCCACCAAATTCATTCTTAGCATTATAATACTGCACATTTCCTCCAGCTGGTTTGTCTCCATAGGTCTTTTGGGGTTGATTGTTGTAATTAGTTCTAGGCCTGAATTCCTTTGGTCCCCCAAAGTCATTAGTGTTACCATCATTTTGTTTGAAATCATTCCTTACACCATTGAAATCATTTCTTGGGCGAAAATTCTTATTGCCCATATTTCTAGGACCAAAGTTTTTTGGGCCTCCGAAATCAGGCATACCATTGAAGAATGGCACTTTACCGAATTGTTCATTCCGGTCTGGTCTGGGCCTGAAACTAGTTATTTTAGAAAATAGTTCTTTACAAACAATCCCTAAGTGCCCAACTTTTTTTGTGGCTTGTTATGAACAAAACTGCTAAAATCATTCTATCCATAAAATAGTATTTCTTTTAAATAGTGGGTATGCATAATAATATTCTAGGAATTTATGTTACCAAAAATATAACTATTCAAGTATTAACTATTAAATATAATTATTAAGTATATTTATCCAGGTTTAGACCCCATTTAGGACTTGTTGGTCAATTTTTATTGGTATAAGATTTGTCCTGGCTGCTAGCTTATTTAGGTTTGTTATTACTAGTAGAAAGCGTTAGCAGATTTGGTTGTGGAAAGCATGGCGGCGATGAGCTCACCACTTGTCACATCTATATTCCTGCGATTGTGCAACCAGGCCGTTTGAGGCTCTGCCTACCCCTTCTGGGAAAAAGGCGTCTGTTGTATGTATGTAATAAGTCGTGATAAGTAGTTAAGTATGGCAAAAAAGAATTACTTCCCAATGGTAAGATGATAGCATATTCCTAGTGATGAGGTACCCTTGAAGGTAAACAAGGTCTATTACCCATTAAATCAGTAATGTGTGTATGCTTACACATATAACAATTCCATTGCTTGAACTATGAAATGAAATGCTTAGCTGGGTCTGGAAAGCTCAACGGATATCGCTACCTTGCATTACACACGTAACGTAAGATGAAGAATCAATGGCATTGGCAGAATTTGCGTTTTCTAACAACACTGTGCTGAATATCAACATACGATGGCATTGAGACACGCCTATATTCGAGATGAGACGCATTGTGTGCAAAACCCTTGTATTGATTTTTATGTAGGTTGCGCGACACAGCAGGTGCTCAGCTGAGTAGAATGCACTTCACAAAATGGCCGCTGCGAAGGAGCGAAGTATGGAAGGAAATGTGATAGCATGGTCCGTCTTACTAGAACGAGCAGTCATGAAATAAGATGTAAAACATTATCGGACACTTACATGGGGTGTTGATTGTGAAATCCGTTGTACTGCATTTTGCCGATGGACGAAGAGTTATCGATTTGTAAGGTGTTGTCGCTAATGATGGTATCTGGAACAACTCACGATAGACGATTAGAATAAGATGCTAAGTATCCCATACGGCAATAATCACAATAACATGACAAAACTTTCGAAACTTACCTCTCGACTAGAGAGAATTCAGAAATTTTGTAGATTTTTCATTCACTAGCGACCTTTTCACAGACCCGGCGAAAGAACAAATCGGTAATGGCTGCCGTTCTGTCTGCCTGTGCCAGCTACCAAGGAAACGGATGTTACCTTACGCATAGACAATAATGGTTTAAACTTTATATTGATGTAAAACCATGGACTTGTTTGTAAAACAGAATAAGGAACCAGTTACACGATCAAACTAGTACGATGCGAACTGTTTTTTTTAAATGTGGCAATGTTGTTTGTGTGTTACTCGGACGAAGAATCAATGGTGTGTTATCTACATGCATGGATGGACCAGCATGGACCTAACTAATCTACTACCCAAAGGTCAGAATAATAATTTAATCTGAGACCCAAAGGGACCGCACTTGGACGGAGCAGAGCGAGAGGCACCGTCCTTTGTTTCGTTCTAACCACGAACATACTCCTATTTATTTTCTCCCTTTTTTTTCTTCTGCATTTATTTCTCCATCTATGCTTCTAATTCTGTGTTCCTACATTCCTTGCTCCAAGGTTCCTACTCGTAATTACCACAGACAACGTTGGACTTGGATTGGTTGCTTGGTTGGAAATGGAAATGGATTGGATTTCTTCTTCCATGGATTGGATGGAATATTTTGTCGACTCAAAGATAAGATCGTTGACTCAAAGTCAATACTTATAAATCTGTGGCTCACTTGCCGTCTTGTACTACTTTAGTACTAATAGACCACGGAAGAATGAATGTCAATGGAAGTAAGATTTAAAGCCAGCGTTTTTTAATTGTATCCGTCTCATTCTTATCAATGAATGTTTTAATGTGTTGGAATGAGAAAAGCATTTAGAAATCTGTTCTTATTTTATTTGCATCGTACCAGGTACTTGGGTCCATTTATGACGTCATGTACCACATTACATCAAATTGAAGAGGTCCAGCTAAATATCTAAATCACCTTGTGATTTAGGACATTTTCGTGTATTCGGGTTATGTTTACATGTGAACGTCGTTTTGACAGGAGAGAAAAATTATAAAATTTTGTTGTAATACTGCGACTTACAATTAAAATTACCATAAAAAGGCAAGCAAACTAACAACAAATGGCATGTGCAGTGCCGGGATGTAAATCCCATTCCTCCACGAGACAAAACAATGATGTGAATATAAGTTTCCACCGGTAGGTAAGTTATTTTGTTTAGGTAGGTAATTGTACATTAGGGGTTTAGGGGTCAGGGTTATATGTGTTTGGGGGCTATTTGTATACCAAAGTACCATCACATAATCCTGTTTTATAAGGATTCCTAGTCATTTTTATGCAAAAAATACAAATAGTATTGGTTATCATAGTGTTGTACCAATGCACCTGATACGATCGACTATCGATAGATTTTACGCATATAAACTACGCGGCTATAAAAATGGGGTGGAACCTTTTCAAAGTAAATATTTTAGTCTTATCGTTGCGTTTTTCTTACAGGAGTATTCTTTTCAATTCTTTCCTCAAGATATTATTCATTAAAAAAAATGGCTAGAGGCTATTAATTAACAAACCAGATTGGATCCCTAACGATAGACGAATCTGTACCAAACATTTTATTCGAGAATACTTTGTAAAAAAAATGATGATTTGAAATGGCGGAGATTAGAGCCTGATGCAGTACGCACGCTCTTCTTACCACTAAGTCAACAATCCAGTCATCAAGTCAAAGTAAGATTCTACTCCAACGTTAGTTTTCAAGTTAGAATAAGTATATTTTTGTCTAATGTATTGCTGGTTTATTTATAGTAACATAACATAGCGCCCAATAGTCATATACGTTATCCTGATCCCACACTAGGATTCCCTGTGTCGTGGTTATCAGGAACTACGAGTACCATGGTACCATAACACCCAGATCCGGAACAAATATTTGCAGATCATACAAATATTTGTCCCATAGCGGGAATTAAACCCGCAACCTCTTGCATCTCAGCCGGTTACTCGCCCGCCGCGCCATAGTGGTTATATATATCTGCTTAAATTGTTTATAAATGTCTAAACAAGACTCGCTCGTCACATCTTTGCTACTCACTCACTTGACCATCGGTCGATTCAGCTTGAGTTTTTGAGTTCTGAACGTTCATCTATAACATCTTCATCTTACTTTACGGCATCCACGGGAGGAGAAGGAGGGGTCTATTTTAGGCCGGACACACCACGGCAGTTATGTGTACCTATCTAGTAAGCTACTGTAAATAAAAAAATAGTGTGTTTAGATATTATGGTTTTATTTGATACCTGCCTCGTGTATGTGCAAATTATGTATTTTGAATATAGTACCTAGGGCCGGTTTCTCGTAACTGTTGGAAACCATCAACGATGAAATTAACTATTTAATCGTCATCATAGTAAATTATTTTATCGACAAAAAATATTTACCTACGATGATGCTATGTTCCCTTCACTAGGGAAAACTTCAATTGCCTATGACAAATATTTAGCGGTACGGAAAGGAAAACAGACTGTTCTATGACAATACATTTGTCTATCTCTAACATAGTGCCTTCTAGTATAGGTGTAAGAAGCAACACACTATAAACATCAGCAGCTATTTTAGTTGTACTTCCATTGGATTTCTTCTTCCATGTATTATACTTATAAATCTGTGGTCTTCTCTTGCTCAGTCAGTGTTTGTCGGTATTGTCGACTCGGTAATCGCTATTGATTTTACGAAAATATTGCAGTCAAAAGAATAGAATTACTTCATTGTCTCTTTATCTGTTTCCAAACAAGTCATATGTACACCTGCTTTCTATAAGATGTCCAAAACATACACCTTCGTATCGAAAATAACATTATTGTGCCTGTTTTCTTAGATTATTTTATTGATAAAAATCACTGGAAAATATGGATCTAGTTGGCGTAAACCTAACTGATACTGCAGCAGATAATCTATATCCAGCTCTGTTCCAATGTTTTACCATAATTTTATGCGGGTAAGAGTCTACGACATTGTATGAAACGAAGGTTCTTCCTAATTTCCGATGGAACTTGGGCGAGCTGAAGTTAATCGTTTAGCTGCCCTTTATATTTAAGGAACTAATTTGTCAAAAAAACAACTAAGTATCTGCAAAGATCTTAGCATTTTTGCCAACTTCAGCTCGGCCGAAATCCATCGGCAGAATTATCCTCCTTGGGTCAAATTGTTGCAGGCAAGGCATTGGTTTGTTGGCAGGGTGGTTGGCATTTGGCATTGGACCTTGGTGCAATAATATAGTTATTTTACCATGGTTGGTACAAGCTAAGAGGAGCCTGTTCCCAGTAGTGGGATGAGGCATGATATAGTTTATTAATTGACCATGGAAATTATTGTATATCATGTTATGGAGGTGGATGGGAGGAGTGTAAATGACTTCTTTCGTTTTAGGTACTTAGCAGGCCGTCTCAATGTTGTCACATCGACAGAATCAAAGGGCATTGCCACATTTGTGGGGACATTTGCTCTCCCATCTCTCATTTTCCTTTCTTTGGCAAAGCTGGACTTCAGTATGGTCAACTGGATATTTCTACTCGCCATATTAATAGCTAAAGGACTCATATTCTTTGGAGTCATGATTGTCACAATACTGGTATCTAAACCAGTTAACTTGGGCAGAGCAGGAATATTCGCTATATTTTGCACACAGAGCAATGATTTTGCATTAGGATACCCAATTAGTAAGTACATCACTACTAGAGTTTCTAATTTTTCAGTACAAGTTTAATTTATAATGTAACTTAAACATTAGAAAGCATCACCAACGTAGTGAGTACAAATCTATAGAAGTACTTATATAATTATCGAGCGAGTAGCCGGCTGAGATGCAAGAGGATGCGGGACAAATGTTTGTATGATCTGCAAATATTTGTTCCGGGTCTGAGTGTTATAATACAATGGTACTCGTAGTTCTTGATACCCACGACACAGGGAATCCTAGTGTGGGATCAAGACTACGTATGTGACTGTTGGGTGTTATTAAGATCAACAAAAGAGGAATCCACACTACAAAGTTAGATAAAAAATAGGAAGTCAATAAGTGTGCACTCTCACATACTCAGAAAATCGACAGCGTGCCGACTTTCATTATTTTCTTGTCAGATTGTCTTCCTATTCCGTGCTTCACTTTCTTAGCATGGAATGCAAGGTTTGTTCTTTATTGCTGGTCTGAATTTCAAACCCTATTTCAGTTCACGCTCTCTATGAGAAGACTCATCCTGAGTATGCTCTCTACCTCTACCTGATGGCTCCAATATCATTGGCTATACTGAACCCAGTAGCTTTTGTACTGATGGAAATACACAAGCAAAAAGAGCAGTCACAAGCCATAACTAGGCCTGGTCAACCCGCTTTAAATCTGTGTACTGGGAAACTACTGAAACAGATTGCTAAAGGAATAGTTTTAAACCCAGTGCTGGTTATGACAGTCTTGGGAATAACTGGAAATATTATTTCTAAGCATAACCTTTCAATTTATTTAGAGGGGTTGTTGGAGGTAAGAATCAATTAATTATATTTTTATTCATCATCATCTCAAGTTAATGTAAACAGGAACCAACCAATTGATAACCTCCTCCTTTTTGAGAAGACGGTTCAAAATGAAAGTCAAGTAAATCATCATCATCATCAGCCTTAAGACGTCCACTACTGGACGAGGCGGCCCCCATTTAATGCAATGGGGGGATTTGCGATAATCACTACAATTGGATGCAGCTGCACATCCCTGCAATGCCTTAGTCGGTTTTACGACATCCGTGAAAAAAGACGTCAGGGTCAATTCTTGATATGCCATGGCGAGTAATACTTAAAAAAGTGGCCCAAAAGACAGATATTCCACACATACCAGTAAAAGCTGCTCGTCTATAAATAAATAAATAATAAGGCATTACGTAAGGGGATGGGCAGCAGCATCCAGCTGAGGTACTTAACACCAATACTGCGATCACCAATCCGTCTGTCATGCATGTTGCATGATTATGTCAAATCCCCCATATTGTATCGGGAGGCTTCATCCAGCAGTGGACGTCTACCAGCTAGTGATAAAGAATAAGTCATACCAAGTGCATATTTATCTTCCTAAACAATCAGTAATTTTTCTTCAGGTGTTTGGACAAGCTTTCTCTGCTACTGCTCTTTTCTTACTGGGACTTCGCATGGTGGGTCAGATACACAGGCTGAGAGGCCCAGCGCTTGTGCTACCTTGTGTATTGATTATGGTCAAATTGTAAGTAAATTTAGTATCTAAAATAAATATTTTCTAGAAATGTCTTATCTTGAATTCAAGTTGAAAGTTCATTGGGTTTATCATGAGTTTTTATGAGTAGGTATTTTGAATAATTAGGCTGTATGTAGCAACCATACTCCTACTTATATTATAAATATGAAAGTTTGGATGTTCATTTGTTGGTGCTGTAATAGCTGAACCAATGTTAATGAAGTTTGGTAGAGAGATAGATCATTGCCTGCATTGACACATAGGCTAAATGGGCATATTTCTATCCCAGTTTCAAGTGAGCAAAGCCGCAGGTGGATGCTAGTTATAGCTAAAACAATTTTATTCAATTCTAATTCTTTGGCACATAATATGCCTAATATGATAGCGAGGTTATGGTTGGATTAAATTATTGCATAAATGTCATACTAAAATACCTACTTAGGAAAACCATTACACATTCTTTCACATAAATGCACTCCATTTATTGTGTCTGAGCTCTTAAAATGCTTGCTTGCCCTTTATTTGTTCATCCATGATTCATTACAATAAACTCATTGAGTAGGTTCTTCGTAGTTTTGTGAATATACTTACATTGGGCCTAGATAGTGGAAACATAGCTAAACATATCCATGTTATAACTCAACGAAGAGTCAAGCAAAACATATATTAGGCTTCTCGAAATTCTAGATCCTTTTTCTATTTCTTTATTTCCATTTAGTAATTTATTTCTCCATAGATTAGCCTGACTGGTGAAGAGAAGGCATTTACCAAATTGAATAAGATCTTCTTCCAAGACCTAATCACAGTCAAATTACATATTCACAGAATCGTCTTGCCAGTAGTAATGAGGGAATCTGTCAGTGCGCTGAATGCTGGCGCCAATGACACTGAAACAGGATCGCTGTCGACGTATGCTTTTCTATACGGAACCATACCGACTGCGCCAGCTGTGTTCGTCTTCTCAAACTTGTACCAATTGGAGATTGATTTGGTGAGAATATTGATAACTTTTTCAGCTCCTTGTAACCAAACTTTTCAACCTAGCATCTTGCCCACCATTGCCGAAATATGAACGTTCACTCAAGAGGCTGTCCACAAAATTTGAGTTGCAGAACAGGCTATGGAGCTGCTATGCTCAGCATTTGTGACAGTGTAATACTCATCATCAGTCAGGGGGATCATTAGTGTGTATCATTTGCTGTGTATAATGTAAGGTTTCTATTTCCGTCCCACAGGTGGCGTCATCCATGGTAATCTGCACGTTCCTATCAGCGCCAATGATGTTTTTGTCTGCACAAGTGATATCTATAAACAAGGACTACGCGGAACAACTGCAGAGATTCGGGTTCAGTATATCGATAGTGGCGCTCGTCGCGTCTCTATGGGTGATATTAGTCTTCTTAATCACGAAGAAGTATAAACGGATGCCGCATAGATTGACATTGTGTCTTATAGTCTCGCAGGTAAGTTGATAGCTAAGTACATGCTTTCTTAGGCTACATTGTGAATGTAAGGAGTGTCTGGAAGATGCACTCCTCCCACCACCCTATTTCTTTCACCATTGGTCATTAGGCCCTTTTATGGACCACAAACCACTCTGACCTAACACATGGTTACCAAGAAAGAACCAGTGTCACTAAGTAGTAGATCGTCAATATCGTATATGTATATCGTAAATGTAAACTGTGTCATCGATTTCGACCTCTGTGGCGCGGCGGGCGAAGGTTCGCCTGCGTCGCAGGAGGTTGCGGGTTCAATTCCCGCCTCGGAACAAATATTTGTACAGTCTGCAGATATTTGTTCAGGGTGTTCTGGGTATTTTCTATATATAATCAAAAAATATCTATCTATGTAATGTATTGTGTATTGTATTAAGTGTATCAGTTATCTAGTACCCATAACACAAGCTCTGCTTAGCTTGGGGCTAGATAATGTAGTGTGAAATGTCCAGCATTTTTTTTTTTTTTTTTAACAAATATATCCGAGCCGGGAATCAAATCCGCTCATATTCGGTCAAATAACCGAAGGTCATTGTATGTTGATAGTTTTAACGTGGTCTTAGAATATATCTACAACCACTTCCCAGACTTGAAACAACTATTTGCAGATCATCCAAACATTTGCCGATACGCAGTCTATAGTAACATACATATAATAGACGCTCGCCTTTTTCTCCGAAGGGGTATGAAGAGCCTCAGTGGGCCCTGTTTTACTGTGGGTTGCACAGTCTTCTAGTATTTAATTTAAATGTAACTCTTTAGATGCTGCTAGCAATCAGTGTGATATGGGGCGGACCAGGAACCAGCTACACTCCGTCGTGGCACGCGACCGCGCAGCAATCTCTCTGCACGTTCAGCATGTTCTCATGCATGCTGTGGACCTCTATGCTGTCTGTCGGGGTCCTTATGCTGGAGGTACGTTGTCATCTACTAGCATATCAATCAGTGTGATATGTAAAAGTATAGTTAACCACCAAAAACAATTAAAAAAATATTCTAAAAATGAAATTTTTGACAACCATTAAAACAACGACACCACACTCGAGTTTTTCAATTTAGGGGTCCCATTTTGACTATAGGCGCCCTGAAAATATTCTCTTCACTGTGAAACTAACTTTCACTACGTCGGTATACTCAAAAATCGGCTAAAACGTCAAATTTTGCAAAAAAAAACGGTCCCACGCATTTTATTTGGTCATTTCAGATAGCGCTGAAATATGTATTTGTTTATTATTATTGAAGAATAACTGAGCATTTCTGAAGCCCCTTTTGGATCCTTAAAATTATCTTAATTAATTTCCTAAAATTCTAGAAATTTATTTCACCCCTCACACCCAAAATAAACACGCCCTCCAAATTTCTCCAGTCTCTAGGACCAGGTGTTTAGGCTGTGCGTTAAATTGTTTCTCAGTCAGTCAGTCAGGCCTTTGATTCTTGTATACCTATTTGATTATGATGTGATTACAATGTTCCGAAAGGAAATTTTATCACGATTCTTGTTTTAGTTATACATGCATAGACACGCCTTTTCTCCGAGACGGAGTAAGGCTGGCTGACTACCTAGCCAGACAGATCTCACGCATAATGGACCACCTTAGAGTTCGAATGCGGAGAAGTTCTTTAACATTAACATTATTAACGCCTTTTCTCCGTATAGGCAGATCCTCAATGGGCCTTACTGGGTCACACAGTCCTGGGAATATTAGTAGTGGTTATAAGATTGCTTTAGTGTCCATATTTTGCGATGTATGCTCCATCCGCTAAATTTATTTTCGAGCTCCGCGGTTACTAATCCTCTTGTACAAAATTTGGAAAGGGTTAAATAAAATGAATCACTGGACAATAACAAAAAAAATACTGTCATACATACATTAACACACATAAACACATGCACGCCTTTTTCCCCGAAGGGGTAGGCAGAGCCTAAAAGGGCCTCTTTTCACCGTAGGTATATTGCAGGAGTATAGACGAGACAAGTGGCGAGTTCATCGCCGCCATTGCTTTCCACGACCAACTCGGCTAACGCTTTCTTCCAGTACTAACACACTCCTAAATAAGCCAGCAGCCAGGACAAATCTTATACCAACGAAAATTGCCCAACAAGTCTGGCTTAATTAATACAGTTGAGGGTAAAATTAATGACAGCTGTAAATGTGGTTGGTTTCCACAGAGTCGCGGTCCATGCTTTGTGGTGACTCTGTGGCCGGTGCTGGGCTTCGTAGCGTGGGGTGCGCCTGGCGTCATGCTGACAGTGCTGCTCGCCACCAAGACCACCTCCGACCTCGACGTGAAGGCCATTGACGCGATACGGCTGTGTCTGCTTGTGTTCTGTCTCACCGGTGAGTGTTTGCATGTTACTGAGGCCTTAGTCTGGGTTCTGGACTATGTATAAGACTAGATACTCCCTTATCATGACGCAGGAGGTTGCGGCTTCGATTCCCGCCTCGGAACAAACATTTGTACGATCTGCAGATATTTCAGGGTGTTCTGAGTATTTTCTATGTATAATAAAAAATATCTATCTATGTTATGTATTGTATTAAGTATATCAGTTATCTAGTACCCATAACACAAGCTCTGCTTGGCTTGGGGCTAGATAATGTTGTGTGAAATGTCCAACATTTATTTATTTATTTATCTATCCTTACAAATTTTTACATATATAATATTAGTAAGGAAGTACATGTTTGTTTTCAAATACATATTACCACCTTACAAACTAAAAATAATTATTAAAAAATAATAATACAATAGAGTATTGCGATTGAGATTATAAGATGGTTATTTGATAAAACAAACATATACCTACTTTATTGAAGAATGTCTAGGAACTCATTTTGTGTGGGAGACAATTCCACCTTAATGGTAAAAGTATTTTGTGCATGGCAGTGACAACAGGATGCCTGATAGTGTACATCCGGTTCCGGCGGCGCAGCGCGCAATTCGCGTCTCTGTCGGCGGACCTGGCCACCAGCAGTCCACCCGACGAGACCACCAGCCTCGTCGACAACGCGGAAGCCATATCGCAGACACAGTCTATTTCTAATAATGGTGGTAAGAAACACTAATAAACACTGTGGCGTAGCGTGAGAGTAGCCATCTAAGAGGCGAGGGGTGAGGGTTCGATTATTTGTCTTGTTTTCTGAGTGTTTTGGTACCATGGTGCTCATGGTGTGTAATTAGGAATATGAGACAGTACCGTGGTGTGTTCGGGTTAAGAATAGACCCCTCCTCCCGTGGATGTAGTAAAAGCCTTACTAAGGGATTAAACTAAGAAACGAGCAGCAGCATCCACCTAAGTACTTAACACCAAACTGCGATCACCAATCCGCCTGCCAAGCGTGGTGATTTTGGCAAATCCCTTCATTGTAAGTCAAAAAAGAACTTTATTCATTGAAATCACAAGGATCATTTTGAATCGTCTTAATTCTTCTCGTCTTGTATTCAAAGGGGAAGGCCTCATCCAGCAGCGGTGATGGTTATTATGAGACTGTTGGGCGTAAAACACAACAGCAATTAGCACAATAATTAGCAAGTGTTTATCAAATACAATTATCTACACCCAAAACCCCTGCAATAGACCCCCCTACCAACAGATGACCAACTTTTCAGCTCTTGGCTCCCAATATCATGGCATTTTCTACTCTGTTCAATTTCAATAGCCTTTATTAAACAAATCTTAATTCTAGTTTACAAAATCTTATCATTAGACATCAGTAATTTGATTGTTTTGCTTTTCAGCATAGGCCTCCACCAGCCTTTTCCAAAGTTTGCGATCTTGAGCTTTCCTTCTCCAAAGAACTCCTGCAGCTACGCTGATGTCGTCTTCCCACCTTTGAAATGGTCGACCTCTGGCTCTTTTCCCTTCTCTTGGGTACCATTCGATCACGTCCTTGGCCCATTTATCTTTTTTACACCTCAATATATGGCCTGCCCACTTCCATTTCAGTTTCTTAATTGTGTGTGTTATGTCTGCTATTTTTGTTCTATTTCTTATACTACTAAGAATATTTATTTCTTTCTATTTCTACTCTGTTCACTTGCTAATAATAGATAACATCACATACAGTAGCAAGCACGAGCGCTTCGCTCAAATTATATGAATTGCCCAACCGCAAACACCTCGTTATTATTTGAAATTCAATTCACAATATAATCTCATCTCGGTCATCTTACGATTATTCATCAACCTTTGTCGCTCCGGAAGGCGTTAATTAGAGCGAGAAAAATAATGCGAAGATTGAGTAACAGTTACTGCGTTTACGCTCGCAGTTGACTGAGATGAGATTCAAAAAAGATATTATAAAATAACTAATAGTTCACGTTACATTGGTTTTGAATTTTTATTTTTTCATTTTATTTCAAAATCTATACATCATATAATAAAAATTAAAATAGTTTTGGAATGCATAGACATAAGAGCCCTTTCTTATGATCGTAAATGGCGCGGCAGCAAGCTTCCCCCCTTTTTAAGGGAAATACCCCTCCAAACAAAAATCGCCGACGACAAAAAAAACTATGATTTTGTAGAACCTGTATATCAAGTTTGTTCAAAATTAAATAGAAAATACGACCTGTGCGCGAGTATCAACATACATGAATCCGGAAAGATGAAAGCAAATTTTGCAAGGACTTCGCTCGCTCGGTTAATTACAAGAAATGGAAATCTGTTACAAAATTATGTATTTCCTTTAAGGTTGTGGGTACCGAACGATAACCGCTACACCGTCGCCGAGCAGGAACATCAACGCATGCTGCTCTGACGACCCGGACTGTGAGAACGGGCACTCACATGACATCGAAGACATTACCAATGACATCAAGTCAGTTTTTAAATAACAGCTTACATCAACCTCATGGTCATCAGCAGACTTTAAACGTCCAATGCTAGACGAGGCCTCTCCCACTAAATACAAAGTCAAAGTCAAAAATAATTTTATTCAGTGAAATCATAAAGATCATTTTGAATCGTCTTATAAACTAAAATTACTCCTGTTCCAACGCGACCAAACCTAGAAGAATCCGGCAACAAACACGGCTTGGCTTACAAAAATGGTCCGTCTTACCACTAGATGAGAAGCGCCTGTGTGGTACCTCGGAGCAAGGAGTTGCTGATACATAGTAAATGAGAACTTAAAAACCTTAGGAAGGTAGTCAAAATTAAATAAATATCAGCAAAAAAAAAATATGCAAGACAGAACACTCTACGCTTGTTATATATGAGGCGACTTGCCATAATTACCTTGCTTGGCAGGTGGATGGTGATCGCAGTATTGGTGTTGAGTATTCATGTGAATGCTGTTGCCCAGCCCCTTGTTTTATCCCTTAGTTGGCTTGAACGACATGGGGTCTATTCTTATGCCGGACATGCCACATAATATGGACCATATGTGTAATAAGCACATATACATATGCCACCGGCTTTTGCCGTACGGGTTTGGCGCGGCAAAATTTATATAAGCCTTGACGAGTCCTACACGGCCGCCGGATCAAGATACCTGCCAGACGTTAACGTTTACGGCATAACGTTATTAGAATTAAGATGAGGCCCCGAAAATATAATGCTGATTTGCCTAGTTATTGTGAGTAAACCAGATATCACATCAATATAATAACTTAAATACGTGATTTTTCAAACTTTTATCTATCCATCACCAAGCCAGAAACACAATTAGCAGATATTTACTCGATACTTTATTTTTTTGAAAGTTATGCCTTTAAACTAGATTTTTTGAAATGTCTAGGAAACAACTTCAGTCACATATCCAAAATAAGCACTCACCGAAGGAAAATATAGTTTATTATCCGTTACCAAACCAAAATTTACCTAGACTAATTAGTATTCTCATAATAAATTAAATAAGATTTTAGACTTACGTCCTTTACTTCTGTGCAAGATACGGGCAAACACCAAGTGCGATATTCAATCTTATTCCGTTAGTATTTGCGTCTAAAAGGCGATTCATACGAGAAAATTTTATAATACAAAATTTATATAAGCCTTGACGTGTCCTACACGGCCGCCGGATCAAGATACCTGCCAGACGTTAACGTTTACGGCATAACGTTATGGCGGCGGCATAGTGTGTAGGACAAAAACGTAGGAACTAAACTGTAAAAGCAGAATCTCTAAAGCTTCTATCTCACAGTCAGACTGTGTAGCGCTGCACGCTGGGTCGCGTCGTGAGAAAACTCATAATTAAAATTGGAAAGCGTGGGAAACTCACAACTTTGTATTTGGCGTATACTGGCCGTATTACTGCCGTGGTCTGTCCGGCCTAGAATAGACCCCTCCTGCCGTAGATGTCGTAAAAGCCGACTAAGAGATTACACCAGGGTATGGGCAGCAACATCTACCTGAGTACTATACACCAAAACTGCGATAGCCAATCCGCCTGCCGAGCGTGGTGATTATGGCAAATTATCTTATTCTATAAGGGAGGCGTCGTCCAGCAGTGAACGTCTGACGGCAACGAAGCCAGTGGCATATTAAAAAAAAAAGCTTTTTCAAATGGCTTCGGTGTGCGGGTTTTATAGGTACGTAAATTTGAAAATTGCAAAAAAGAGATGCCAAATTGTGTTTGGACTGGCCCCTTACTATCACTAGTAGGATATCTAATGCCCACTATGGGCTTGAAAATCAATAACATGTGCCGATCTGTATCGAGTTATTTTCATTGCAAACCTAACTATAATAAAATATGTTAGGGACTGCGCCTGCCCGCCGTCTCAGAAGCACCGTTGCACAGAGCCGGGCGCCTGCACTTACTTGAACGAGCTAGAACGCGCCGCGAGCCAGCTCGGCTTGTTGCCGCCCGAGCAGACCCGCGGTCGCGGCGGACAGCTACTCAAACACACTGTGTTGATCCTCGTCTATAGCCTGACTATGTTTATTGTGAGTATTTGTCTAAAAAAACATCATCTTTAATAACCTTAGCAAACCCATATGACAACCTTTACTAGCGTGTTGTCTATAGACGCTCCTCAGACGATATGTTTATCAAAAGCCTGGCGTGGGCTGACTATCCACAATCGATTATAGTAGGCTTCCTTGCCAGAGCTGCTATGAGGTGACATTATGGTTCAAAATGTTTAATTCAGTTGTGAGTCGTTCAACTGTGACGGTCGGAATAAGCAGGCTGTGCCAGCTTAAATTTCATAGTATGTAATGACGATTAGGAATCATTCAGAATGCAAAGGTAAAAATAGTAAATCTATAACTGTTCTTAATCAATCAATTGGGATAAACCCGCATGATTCTAGGGCATAACCTACACGGCATGGAAAATGATGTCTAAAGACGAAAGCGGTCTGTTCATTGAGATTGAGTTCCTGGACATCGCAGCGAACTACGGACAAGCGCTGGTCATGCTGATCCTCTTCGGCTTAGATCCAGAGGAGATACTTGTGCCGACTATAAGATTAATCAAGAAAAAAATGTAAGTATTCAAAAAATGGACTTGATTTTCAAGACTTTAGGCCCGTATAGACTAGTCTTGGCGTGTCCGGCCTAAGAATAGACCCCTCCGTCTCATCCCGTGGATGGCGTAACAGCCGACTAAGGGGTTATACCAGGGGATGAGCAGCAGCGATCACCAATCCGCCTGCCAAGCGTGATTATGGCAAATCCCCCCATTTCATCCAATGGGGTAGGCCTCGTCCAGCAGTGGGTGTCTAAAGCCTGTATAATGATGCTACTCCAGAACTAAAATTAATCTGAATACAATTCAATTCAATTTAATACTGATTCTTAATGATTCTTTGGTCAACTCGGCCCACACCTCACATACAATACCATTTCTGACATATAAGACATGGACACTAGATCGGAACGTGATCTGAACTTTATTTTGATTATTCTTTATTACGAGAATAGGGTCAGTTAGTCATTTGGTTGTGCATTAAGTTGTTCTATTTAGTGCCTAAAAAAGCTATTGCGCAGGCAAAAAGTTAAATCGGCAGAACTGTGTACTTTGGAGACTTAAATAAAACATTTGTAGTATGTAATAATTTCCTGTAAATAATTGACAGGCATGGCGCAGACACCGTGATTTTACCGGAGGTTGAAGATTTGAGTTTTGAGACGAAGCATGTTTGTGATCAATTCATCACGCATCATTTGGAGCGGTGCAAGGATGCTATTGCCAAAGATACCAGGTATATTTAATAACAATAATAATTATTTATTTATTCATCCTAAGTTCATTAAATATAACTAACTGGTGGTGGCTTAAAATCTTTGTAATTTGATTGGTTAAATATTTGACATTTACGATCGTCTAGCGTCTAGCGTCTCGATATCGTTAGATATTCGTGCTTACCCCATAATGTATGTGCTTGGTCCTCTGTTGTACCTGGGCTGCGTTCAATGACTGTACCCCGGTTGTTGACTGTCGCTATTGTAGAGCGAATGGCTATATTCGGAAGCTCAGAGCGTTCAGTTAACGTCAGGTTGCACAGCCCTGAGGGCGTATTACGAGTTTTGCACTGCAAAAACCGATTTGCGGAACGTGAGCATTCAACGTGACTTACGTAGTAACTATTTACTAATCTGTAATCTATCGATTGCGCGGCACAGAATGATGAATAGTTACTACGTAAGTCACGTTGAATGGTCATGGTCACGTTCCGAAAAACGGTTTTTGCAATGCAAACCTCGTAATACGCCTTACAGCTATTCATTAGTGAACCGGTGCATTTGCAAAGGTCCTCAGACGTTGAGTGCGCCAGAAGCTCATGACGGTTATTGTAATTTCTAAATGATTGTTTTTCCAGATGGCGCATGCGTACCTACCGTAACGTGTTCCGCGGCTCGTGCCTCGTCCGCTGGCTGATCAACTGCGGCCTCGCCAAGGACGAGCAGGAGGCGGTGCAGTACGGAAGACACCTGCTCGCGGGGCGGCTCATCGCGCACGTCAACAACGCGCATCACTTCCTCAACTCCCCCCTCCTTTACATTTTTAAGTAGAGATCCTACCGCGCTGTATCACTGTCTAGTCTGTTGCTGATGACTGCGTCCTCGCCAAGGACGAGCAGGGGGCGGTGCAGTACGGACGACACCAGCTCGTTGGGCGGCTCATCGCGCATCACTTCCTCAACTCCGCCCTCCTTGACACTTTCAAGAAGATGTGATTGGTAATTTGTATATTGCCTATTACTGGCCAAGGGTCTAAAGCTGACGCACATTTCTGCCGCGAAAAGGTACAAAAGCTTCCATAAATCACAAATTTGAATGTTAAATCGATAGCGCGCTCAAAATAAATTTGCCATTAAAGTTGAATTCGCTTTCGTCTTGGCAAAATAGATAACAATACGGCCGCGAGATAATCTTCATCTTGGACAGATTCACGAGGCAATTTAAAAGCGATCGAAAGACAGTTTTTCAAATAGACGTTTTTGGATCCAAAACGAAAAAGACGCTTATAGAATCTAGGATTATATCAAGTTTTATATTTATAGTTTTAATGATGCAAATGTACCTATCTAATAAGATGTATAGTTTGAGGCAAACATTATTGTGGTCCCATTTATTTATTCAAGCCTATAGTGTTATACATTCTGTGGTTATACTGTGTCCGGCAGTGGACTTGTATAGGCAATAGTCAATAGTCAATAGTCATTTATTCATAATATACATTATACGTCGATAGGCTGATGATGATGATGTTAGTGTTATACTTAAACTAAGATTTAAACTACGTACTTTACTGGTTTTACTGATCATTGTAAAGATCGTCCATTATAAAGTGCGTTCCCTGACGTTTCAAAATTTAAACGATCATTTCAATTCCATTAATATAATATTAATGCGAAAGTTGTTTATGTTTGTTTGCCTCAAACACGCCGTAACGGCTGAACCGATTTCGGTGAAATTAGGAATGACCATTGTCATCGTTGTGAGGCCGTAATCAGAGTTGCGTCAACAATCGTAACGGTGACGATTACGAGCATTCGTGAATTACGTAATAACTATCAACTTATCTGTGCGCACGCTCGATGGAAATGGCATAGATTAATGGCTAGTTACTATGGTAATACACGGACGATCGTCGTAATCGTCATCGCTACGATCGATGGTTGTTGCAAAACCCAGCCACCACGCAAGTTAGATACTTATAAATAATATAGTGTGCACACGTCAGTTTAGTTAGACGATATCTGCGTCACATGTTATTTATAAGAGTTTAGTTGTGCTACCTCCTAAATCTTCAAAATATTTGTTTTAGTACGTCTACCTCACGAACAGTGGTATAATAGAAGGCAGTCTAGTTGAGACTTAGCGAGTGATTTTTGAAGATAATAATAAAAATCTCCATAATCTTATAGAAGGTATAAATCTCAATATACCCCTTATTAACTATTATTAGTCTTCAACTATATAAACGCTTATAATTTACCACGTGACTTGCGCTGTAGCAATTTGTAATACAAAATCCTTTGCTGCGCAGTCACGTGGTCACGCTAGGTCTCAGTTTGATAGCCGCTTACTATAACTAAGTAGTATTTTAGCTCTCTATTGAATAAGATCATTCCCATTTTGTTATCAGCGATCAGCTGTCACATTCTGATCAGATCAAGAACCTGGCGTATCATAGTGCTGTCCCTGTCATAGGTACCTATATGACAGAGACGAGAAATCCTCAATCTAACGTACGTAGACAATCGTACCCAAGCGAAAGCGCCGTGCTAACTAGCAAACAAAGGGACAGCTTGTACGGTAACCTCAGGGAGGGAAACGGGAGCATGGACTATGTCTAGATACCTTAGGTAAAAAACGTGGGCCGCGCGGTATCCTTTTCTTTCCCTTGCAAACAGTCTCTTATTTGTTAGTTAGCACCTAACGCTTTCGCTTGGATGTACGATTGTCTACATACGCTAGTAGAGTGCGTCCAGTATAAACTGCACACCCCTTTTTACTTGGCACTTGACACTAGCTTGTCGTTTGAAGATGATCCTTGTGAATACGGAATATTTTATTTTGACGTACTGTAATAGTGGGGCGTACATTTTTAGACTGGATGCACTCTACCGTAAGGTTCTGGAGAAGGTACTTTGGGGAAGTTGGATCAGTAAGTTTGTTATCAGTTACCATTGAATGATTTAGATAGGTTAGAAGTGATCTTGCCAGCAGCCGCTTCAACTTAAAATTATATTTTGATATCTACTATTTATTTGTTACCAGTTGTAAAATATGGTACAAAGCTTATGGGCCCGTATTCTTGGAAAAATCGCGCGACTAGATGACTAGATGATGTCAAATCTCGAATAAAAACGATAATTTTGTATGGGTGTAATGCGAGATGTGATGTCATCACGTGGACGAGATTTATCCGAAATTATCGGCATATTGATGTCATCTCGTAGCGAGATTATACGAGAAACACTGGTGCTCAAGCAGACCAAAATCGCTGTTATTTATTGTTGCTAGTTAGCATATTGTTATTCATAATTATTGTAATGTACTTACAAGATATGTAAATGATTAAACATGCCGTTGTGTATTACGACATTGTTTATTTGTAAACTTACTTTTGTATAAGTATGATCTCAGTAATGTCTCAAAAAATAAATGGAATGGGGGTAAATTAAAAATCAGAGTATAGATATGGAATTAAGCTGGCGTAGATGACGAGAATGAAATATATTTCATACATAATCTGTCAATCAAAATCAAACAATATATGTCCGTCGTCTAAAGCCATCAGCAGTTCTAAAAAGGCCACTTTATATGAATCCTAATACGATTCATATAAAGGATGTGCTAAGGATCTGCAGGGAATTTGGAAAATGAATTGCTACCAGATGAATTGCTCAATGTGGCAAATTCATCTGGTAGTAATTCCTTTTCCGAATTCTCAGCAGATTCTTAGCAATTCCTTTATATGAACCGTCGTACTATGATTCATATAAAGTGGCCTTTTTAGACCTCCAGACCTCCTATGCAAACATAATTAAATATTAATTCAATGTTTGTTTGTATTTCTGTAAAACTTTCAAGCACACTGGGCATCCCTGAGGAACCATTTGTTTTGTGATCGTTTGTGATTTTATTTATGGCTACAAGTGTAATTAAATATATATAGGGACAACGCAGGGCCGTGCCAGTGAAATATGAGACTATTTTTCTTAATAAAGTACAGTGTCAAATATCCGTAGATAGAACTAATCTAAAATTTGTCATTAATTTGACTTTTTAATCAGTGTTAGTTGTTATTGTTGCGGCCCTGAGATTTGTGATAATGTTTAAAAAAATGTAAACTTAATATAATGTGTAAGTCTAATTAGTAAAATGTATTCATGTTATATTGTTGTATTTTCTGATTGTGCATCCAAAAAAGTAAAAAAAAATATACATTGTTTCATATTCAGAAGTTGTTCGTATTTATCACCCACTAGTTTTTAGCGGTTTTACCCGCGTTCTAACGAGGGAAATTAATTTCGGGATAAATATCCTGTTTTATCTGTCTGTGTACCAAAATTCATCAAAATTGGCCCAGCTATTCTGGTGTGATCGCACGACAAACATAAGAACAAACTAATAAACATACAACCGGATTTCTCGAAGTATCGAATTACAAGTATTTTAAAATTAAAATAGAGAATGCAATTTTTTTTTCAGTTATTCGTGCTCCATTTCGTTAATTAATTACGGGCACCTAACGCTTAAGTTATAATTATGTACCTACGCATATCAAATCGAACTTCTAATAGGACAGGATGGAATAAACGAGTTTTTCATAGAAACCTGCCGATTTCGAGTGTCCCGTAAATTAAATATTGGATGGTGAAATGGTATCAGTCCTACATTTTGGTCAGGTTCGGATGCTCCGAAAGGTTGGACCTGGCTTGTCCGCGAGGAACAGCATTTTCCCGTAACTTAATCCTTTCTTTCGCCCAGAGACATTGTTGGCTAGCGAGAAATATTGCTAGCAAGCGCCCGCACTTTTTGGCATCGGATGGCCTATAGATGGCTGTTTTAATAAAACTAGCATTCAACACCGATTTCAAAGCGAACATTACCGAAAAGAACGACTTTTATTTGCCGTTATCTTTTTAAATGAATAAATGTAGAAAAATCCGAAATAGCTTTATAGTTTTATTCATCATCATCATCCCCATCCTGGCTTGGCGCCTCCCACCACGTCAGCAACCCCAGCCCTGGTTCATTGATGCCACCGATTATTCTGTAAGGGGCCACTGTTTGTACGGTGCATTCCGTGCCAGGAGGGCCCGCTGGTAGACTTTCCTCAAATGTTTCACTTGTCACTCGAAACCTGATTGATTCTCCTGAAACCAAAGTAAGAATTCATTCTCTCTGTGGTCCAGTTGTGAGCAATGGGCAGGTCATATAGCTCGCAAAACCGACAACCATTGGGGAACAAAGATTCTCGAGTGGCGACCACGAACCGGACGACGCAGTGTACGAGGTTCCCCTTTCGATGGACCTACGACAATTTAAAGGTAGCAGGAAGTCGTTGAATGGAGGCTGCTCAAAACTGGTCGTCGTGGCATTTTATGGAAAGGGCCTATGTCCAGCAGTGGACTGCAGGTTAATGATGTGGCCTAGTATGGTAAATTTACTTAGATTAGAAATTAAAGTAAATTAAGTACATCCTACTTTATTATGCGAATTTGACTGTTATTCAATCACGCCGTAACGGCTGAATTGATTTACGAAATTACAGCAATCCCACCATTGATACATTGAATACAGGCCTCGCCTAGCAGTGGACTTAAACAGGCTGGTGATAATGATGATGACAATTTTTAGTATCCCTGTACCACACTAGCAAAGCCTCGGGCAATTGCTTAGAACTTATAATTTCAATGGTAATAGGTATATCAGTGGTAAAGGATCTTCAAGAACCTTTGGCTGTGTCATGAGGAAGGGGTACTAAACAATTAAATTGAACTTCTGAATTACTTAGAAACAATCATTATTATATTATTATAAGTACAACTACAGACAGCAACGCTAATTGGTTACATTGGGAGAGATTTCCGTTATTTTCGAATATTAGCATAATGCTTAATATAAATAAAAATGGTCAAGTCCGAGTCAAACTCGCGTGAAGTGGGTTCCGTACCAGTAGGCCATAGTAACCAATAGACCAATTAAACTTATCAGCCAATCATCTCTACAAATGTTTTCCATTTTGAAGTACGGAACCTAATAACTACAGAAAAATATAAATATTTCTTTTATACATTTTTACCACACTGGGGGAAAACCCTAGTTTTGCAGTCTGTACCTAGGTATGTACCTGAATCCATAAACAAATCATGTTTGTCTCCATCTTCTACTGGGTACTCCCAAACCCATGCTTGATCAGTCTCATCAAATCTGGATGGATGTTGTAATGCATTTACAGGTATTAGAATATCATCAAAGAATCCTAGGGTTACTGAAATCAAAAAATAAATACACTGGCACAAATACACTTCTGTGTGTCAGTTTGGAAAGAAAAAGGAGAGTTATCTTTCGAGCCTATTTGACCTACATACCAATATACTTGTTGGAATTATTTCAAAATACCATTTTTAATGTCTAATATATTCATAATCATTAGATTTTAATGTCCTAATAACAACAATCTTGAGGTCTGCCTGATAACACTATTTCTAACACTAATAAAAACCTACATCCTTTCCTGTTGACCTAGAAACTTGTAATGAACAAACTAGATACAAGTTTCTAGGTCAACGAGACATTTGGGATTGACCCCATAAACTTTCAGATTTATAGCAAACTAGCAGCCCTCTCGCGACTTTATTTTCATGGTTCCGTTTTTTTTTCAGAAACCGTTCTCCAACTTACATACATAACTCACCACAGTATCAGCGCTATCAGCATAGTAGTTAAGGAATGCATACAGGACAAACAAAGAACAATACGTTAATTTTTATTATTATATTTAGATTGCTGGTACTCCAGCAAAAGCTGAGTTTTTTACCAAACCAATCCCTAAAATTTAATTGTAATGATCGCTTGTACTACTACTAGTTTAAAGCTTATTGTCTTTTAGGTGGGTGCTAACTTGTGGTTGTTATTATTTCATAACCCTGATAGATGTTTTTAAATAAAATTACCATGGACACCTTCTCTGCTACAACTTTTGATTTTTCCAACCACTATTTCTTCAACTACTGGTCTGAATACCATGTATCTAAATTTAACTTCCGTGTGTGAGGATCCATCGCCGGGGAATATGTAAGAGTGTCCAATATCCATTAGATCGTATAATGCTATGCATAAACCTACGTTTAAGACTACCTGCAAACAGATTACAAGACATTGAATAGGCATTAGTGAGAACTCTTCACAAAAATAAATGAAGCAAAGCAAGGTTAAGTTTTTGTTTACCTTATTGGCAAGTTTCCTATTGAGTAAAACTGTGATAGAATCCGATAAACTTTGATGAAAGTGTTCTGGAGTAACTCGGATAACATCTTTCATTTCAGCTAATACAAACATATTTCTTATCTTAGTTTGTTCTAAATTCTCCAAAACATCCAAGCAAGACAAGACATTATTTACTATTCTAAATAAATAATAAATAATCTCTTTTCTTTACACTTCACTGCTTAGTTTACACAGGGCGGTTGTTCTGATAAATAAGGCGTGCTCGATTTTTGGGTCGAACTGGGTCGGCTATTTGCCCGACCAAGCCCTAGTTAGCCTAATCTTGTAAGCAATAAATGAATTACTATGAAATAATGATATTTTACACAACAATGGCACTAATGTCCTTATGTTTACTCTAAAGCTCACTAAAGAAACATACATTTAGAACAAAATAATGAAGCAAAACTACAATTTCAATGAAAACTGTTGAAGCACTTGCGTAAAGTCAGCCCAGGCCGATACTGGCTTTGCCTCGTACCACAATGCACAATATTACACTCAGGCATTGTGAAATCCAACTTGTGTAGTAAAAAATATAGGTATTTGCTAATAAAATAGAGAAAATTTACGAAAACACAAAAAGTAAACAAAACTTTGAATGATGGCAATCAAAGGTCACAGAGTATTAAATGAATGGTTGAATGGCAAGCTAATGGTGGGCAATTTTCATACAAAATAAATGTTACTGCCACTCCATTTTGTTCCTTGCTCCAAGTTAGTTTATGGCATCTGTGGCTAACTGTCACAATCACCAATGTCAGCACAGAGATAGTGGTCGTGTACTTCAGCACTAAGGTGGTCACTATGGTCGTAGTCGTAGGTTCCTTGCTCCAAGGGTCCTAGCTGTCTACGGGTCGTAGCTTCCTCAGAATAAAGACGTAGCGTCGTAGTATTACACCCTCTTTGGATGGATGACCATGTTCCTTGCTCCAAGGGATGACCTCAGAATAGATTTTTCCTCTGAGCTCAGAATACTAATAGGATAATGCAAGGAAATAGAATATTTCCTCTGAGATAATTTGGATCGCAGACCTCTGAGATAATTTGGATATTTTATGATAATTATAATTTATATTCGACCTCTGAGATTCTCAGAGGAATAGATAAATAGTTTGTGTGTTATGTACTCTGTGCAATTACCTACCTATAAGTACCTACACAAGTAATATAACTGTATTGCGTTTGGACGAATGTATTGCGTGTCTTTTCGAAGAAGTGGAAATTGTCCAGGAACATTCTAGTAAATTGCCATCGATTTATTAGAACATGACGTAACACTTAGAATGTTGTTATTCCTCAGGAAGCCTAATGAATTCAAGTGAAACTCATTTAATTGCAGAAATAATTATTGTAATAAAGTAAGTTGTAACAAAACATAATTAACTTTTTCTTTTCTTTTACATGACACTTGTGAATAAAACCGTTGCTTTGCTATGCAACTCAATGGCGGCAACTCAGCCCATAGGCTTTTTTGCAAACCCTTTGCTTGAAGCATAGCTCTTGCTGCTTCAACTATTGTTCTCATTTCTATCTCAATTCTATCATTTTGTTCCAGCGTGTAAACTACAGACTTCTCATGAATTATTCCTTGTGATATCAACATATTTTCCACCTGTTTATTAATGAATTCCGTTCCATTACCTGATCTAATTCTTTTAACTTTTACATTGAACTCATTCTTAAATTGTTTTAGAAACTCTTCAATTTTTTGTTTTGTTTCACACTTTTGTTTTAAAAAATACACATATTTGTAACTACTGTAATCGTCTTTTATCAAAAGAAAGTAGGTATTTAGAATCTCCTAAAGATTCTTCTTCCATAGGACCATAAAGGTCCATATGAAACAGCTCCCCTGGCTTATTTACCCTACTGCTGCTATTATTGAACAGAGTTTGCCTCTGTTTCCCTTTTATGCAATCTACACATTGACCAATCCTCTCTTCACTGTATTTAATTTTATTTATATTTAATAAGTCTTTGTCATAGTTAAAATTTTGATATGCGAGTCTCTGATTCCATGTGTTTATATTATTGGCGATAAAGGCATTTGCATCTCTTTTTAATAAATTTTAAATTTCATGATAAAACTATTTCTTTCCCTTTGAGCCACTGAAACTACCAGTCTGTTTTTCAAAAATTTACACGTATCCGTATTTGAAACCCAAGTGTAGCCCTTGTCCAAAGCGGATACTACAGAGAATAGGTTTATCTTCAATTCTGGCACATATAACACATTCATCAAGACGCCGGGAGTATAATTACTACCGTCATACATATGTATATTTATATTTCCTACTCCCTCTACTTTCAAACTACTACCATCACCTAATTTTACAAATTGGATTACCGCTCGTAGGCTACTAAACACGCCTTTATCTCCAGACATATGTTCGCTTGCACCTGTGTCCATTATAAATTCATGATTAATACAAGCATCGTGGACTGTAAAAGCATTTTGCTGTAATTGACTCATTCCGCCTCTCAGTTCTCAGTTACCACAGTAATTACATTTTCTGAATTCACAGTCTCTTCTGAAATGTCCCTGCTGTCCACACTCAAAACAAGTCACTTCTTTCTTAGTAACTAAAGCTGTATCTGCCACTGTGTTTTCTACCTCTCTTGCAACAACTCGTTCCTCTTCAATGAGTAAACGTGCAGTCAAACTCTGTAAAGTTTGCTTCTCAGGCGTGACAGACTCCCATGCTGATAAAAAATGTTTGTAAGTATCCGGTAAGCTCATTAAAATCTTGGCTACTACCATTTTCTCTGGCATTTCCTTTTTTTGTACTCTCAGTCTGTTCACAACCTCTTCTACTACTGCTATGAATTTGGCCATTGGTGGTTCAAATTTTAAGTTGAAAAATGTTTGCTGGTTCAGGTGTATGCTACACTCACTTTGACACTCGAAAATTGTATTCAACTTACTCCACATTTCACAAGCAGTCTTGCATGTCATGAGATATGTCAGTATACTCTCTTCTACTCTAGTTACTATTAGTTCCTGAGCTTTACTATCCTTTTCTTCATCTTTCTGTGGCGCCTTCAATATCACATCGTAAAGCCCCTTCGCCTTCAGTATAACTGTCATTTGGAACTTGTTATGTTATCTCTAATAACGTGCAATGCAGGAGACAATGAATAATGATTGCTAAAACGTCGATTTAAATAAAAGCTTAGAAAAAACTTATATTTTCGTTTTATTCTCTTTGACAATGTACAAAGGTATATAGATGACAGACAATAGGAATATAAATTGAAATGTAGAAAAATAAATTTAAACAGATCAAAAAGGTCGATATCAAAATCAAACAGACTCTTTTTATTCTAACACTCCTCCTTAAATTCATTTCTCTACTTTCATCCATCACACAATCACACAACACCCATACCCAGCGTACACCAGTTGAACTTCCCTTTCAACAGAAGTTTTGTTAAAACATCTGCAACCATACGACTTGTCTCTACATACTCTAATTCAATATGGCCATGCTCAACTGTCTCTCTCACAAAGTGGTGTCGCACATCTATGTGTTTTGTGCGTTGATGGTGTACAGGGTTCTGCGCAATAGCAACAGCAGATTGACTATCACTGAAGATCTTCATTGGTATCTCAATTTGACCAGAGATCTCCGAAATCAATCTCTTTAAGAAAATTGCCTCTCTAGCAGCTTCTGACATAGCTACGTATTCAGCCTCTGCTGTGGATAGAGCAATCGTCTTCTGTTTTCTGCTTTCCCAACATATTGCAGCGCCCATATGCAGAAAAACCATACCTGAGTATGATCTCCTATCATGACAATAGGCATGACTAGCATCTGCATAGCCCTGTACCTTATGCATTCCTGTCTTCTTGTACTGTAGCCCAAGGCTTTTAGTACCCTTTAAATGTCTGAGCACTCTCTTTGCGGCTATCCGATGCTCTTCAGCATAGCAAGCGTTGAACTGGCTCAGATAATTAACTGCATGTGCAATATCTGGCCTCGTGCATACAGATATGTACATCAGCGAACCAATTAAATTTTGATATGGAACCCTCGGATCAGGTTATGTGTCAGTTCAGGTTTCACAAGCTTTTGCCCTGGAACTGATGGGGTTGAAGCAACTTTGCAATCAGCCATCCCAAAAACCTTCAAAACTTTTTCGACATACTTCTCTTGGTCAACTTTGATTCCAATATCGTTTTGAGTTATGTACATTCCCAAAAACATTTCTGCCTTCCCAAGATCCTTCATATCGATCTTTGACATAAGGTCTCGCTTTAGTTTACGCAGCTCCTCGGCGTCATTCCAAAAAATGAGTACATCATCCACGTACACTGCTAAAATGATGACTTTCTTACCCTGGGATCTCATGTAAATGCACGGCTCGTTTTTGGATCGTTTGAACGACAACTGCAATAACTTGTGGGGGTTGGCTTCGTGTGGGTATATGTTTTATATGGTTAGCACGGAACAGATGATTACGAGGTTGGTAATTCACATACACACGAAAGTTTTAAGTCGATTTATTTGTATTCCACTAGTCTAGTTATTATTATTACAAAGATCGCGGCCGGGAGCGAGTCGCGCGCGGCGCAAACGGACGTGCGCTCAGTTCGAGTACAAGTTTCTCACTGGTGGGCCGGGCCGCCGCAAGCGACGGTTGGCCGGCCGGCTCTCGTCCGTCCGAGGTTGATGCACAGAGTTGTACTCAAGGCAGAGTCGAACGCAGGACTAGTGCGGCGAGTTATTCGCCCCGTATCTTGAGGTAAGTTTAGATATTCATTTATTTATATTGTGATGTTATATTTGTACTATCTTTTAGTTCTGTTAACAGGTACCGAGGAGGAGCTCGCCACATCACCCCCTTCCAGAGACCATCTAGGGCGATTAAGTTTCAAAGTCTCGATAGTGTTCAGGAAATCGGACTGATCTTCTTTCTGGAAGAATATAGGCGGGCTTCAGGCGATCGACGGATACTGTCACAGGTTTGCCTTTTATCTGTAGTTTGAATACTTTGTCATTCCTTTCTATTACAGGATGTGGGCCAGTGTATGCTGGTTGTAAGGATGCTCGCAGCGCGTCTTCTCTCAAGAATACATGGCTAGTAGTAGCTAGGTCTTTGTACACGAAGATGGACTGTCGGTTGTGTCTCGATGCAGGAACTGGCTTCAGGTTGTTTGCGAAAAGACGAAGGCGTGCGGTATAGTCTGAGACATCGGTTGTTCCAGCTGTGCTTGGATCGAAGAATTCACCTGGCAAGCGAAGCGGCTCACCATAAACTAGTTCAGCTGGGCTTGCAATGAGATCGTCTTTGTACGCACTCCTTATCCCGAGCAGGACAAACGGTAGTGCTTCTATCCAATTTTCAGTACCATGACAAGTAATTGAAGTCTTCAAATGTCGGTGGAATCTCTCAATGGCGCCGTTACATGCAGGATGGTATGCAGTAGTCTTTTTGTGCTTGAATCCGGTTGATTTCGAGAGATATTGAAATAGTGCAGACTCAAATTGACGACCACGGTCCGTTACTATGGTGGTAGGACATCCGAATCTTGCTATCCATCCAGTAAGTAGGGCTTTCGCTACGGTTTCAGCTGTCGCATCAGGTATGGGCATCACCTCAGGCCATCTGGTAAACCGATCGATTGCGGTGAGACAGTAGCGATTACCACTGCATATGGGTAGTGGTCCGATGAGATCAATATGTACGTCCATGAATCTTGCCTTAGGAAGATGGTAAGTTCCTAATGGTGCGGAAACGTGTCTGTTAATTTTCGACCGCTGGCACGCCAAGCAGGATCGAGTCCATGTTCTGCAGTCCTTTTTGATTCCAGGCCATATGTACCGCTCTGTTACTAGTTTTATAGTCGCATTGGCACCAGGATGACTAAGTCCATGCAGGCTTTCAAAAACTTGTTTTCGCATGACAGGTGTGACGTAAGGCCTTGGTGTCTGTGTGCTGACGTCGCAGTATAGTTCTGATCGATTTCCAGGGATCTTGACTTTTTCTAGGCGAAGCGATGTTCCACTTTCCAACAGTAATTTTAATTCCGGATCTGAATCTTGGGATTTAGCTAGCCTGGCGAAGTCAATCGAAAACTCTACTTCTTCCACTCGTGAAAGCGTGTCTGCAACCACATTGTTCTTGCCAGATATGTGCTTGATGTCCGTTGTAAATTGGGAAATCAGATCAAGATGGCGGAATTGTCTGGGTGAACACTTATCTTTGCGTGTGTGGTAAGCGTAACACAAGGGTTTATGGTCAGTATAGATGGTGAAATCTTTGGCCTCCAGCATGTGTCTAAAATATTTGACAGCTTCATAAATAGCTAACAACTCTCTGTCATATGGAGAATATTTCTTCTGAGTTGGAGAAAGCTTGCGGGAAAAGAATGCAAGTGGTTGCCATGCATCATCCTTCAGCTGTTGTAAAGCCGCTCCTATCGCAGTATCTGATGCGTCGGTTACAAGAGCGAGCTTGGATTGGCAATCAGGATGCGCAAGAAGTGTGGCACGACAGAGGCTCTCTTTGCAGTCTTGAAAAGCTCTCATTGTGTCACCAGACAAGTGCACAGGGTGTGAACCTTTAACAGAACCCATCAAAAGAGCATTTAGTGGCGTTTCAAATTCAGCAGCACCTGGTATGAATCTTCTGTAGAAGTTGATCATTCCTAAGAATCTTCGTAGCTCTCGTACGGTCTTCGGTACTGGAAATGACTTGATAGCTTCTACTTTGGAATCGAGGGGCTTGACTCCTTCGCCTGATATTGAGTAGCCTAGGAACGTGACTTCAGGTAATCCGAAATGGCATTTAGCAGTATTGACGACAACTCCATAGTCTCTCATTCTATCAAACAGCTGACGGAGATGGTCTTCGTGTTCTTGCTCAGATTTTGAAAAACATAAAAAATCATCTACATATGGATAGACGAAGTCGAGTCCACGGGTCATCTCGTCGACAAAACGTTGGAAGGTCTGGCACGCGTTACGAAGGCCAAACGTCATGAAAGGAAACTCGTAGAGGCCAAAAGGAGTAGTTATGGCGCTCTTCTGGACGTCCTCAGAGAAGATTGGTATTTGGTCAAATGCCTTCACAAGATCGATTGTCGAAAATACCTTGCAACCTGCTATACTTTGAGTGAAATCATGCACATGACGTATCGGATATTTATCGGGTATTGTTCTGGCGTTCAACATGCGATAGTCGCCACATGGTCTCCACTCGTTTTCCTTCTTTGGGGCTAGATGAAGTGGAGAGGCCCAAGGGCTTTCCGAAGGTCTGGCAATTCCAGTTTTTAACATCGACTCGAATTCCTTTTTGGCTATTTTCATCTTATCTGGAGCAAGTCGGCGGGGGGAAGAAGATACTGGTGGGCCTGGCGTTGTTCTAATATAATGAACGGTGTTGTGTTTTGCCTCATGTTGACGTCCGGATGGGTGAGTAATTTCTGGAAATTCACGAAGTATCTCATGGTATCTGGACTCACCGAGGGGTATCTTGATAGATGATATCGTGGTCGATGAGTTGACAGGTGTACCGATGGTGAAAAGTGTCGTGTTACTATCCAGAATACCTAGACGCTGGTTACGAATATCTACGATGAGTCCGTAGTACTTCAGGAAATCGGCTCCGATGATGGCTCTGGTTACATCTCCAACGATGAAGCGCCAGGGGAAGTCACGTCGTAGTCCGAGGTCTAGATCTAGATTGGCGTATCCGTACGTATTGATGGGCGTACCGTTAGCGGCGGATAGTAGAAAATCCGATTTTGAACGTCGCTGTGGAAGGGCAGATCGTGGATAGACACATACGTCGCTACCTGTATCAACTAGGAACGGTATCTTGGATCGACGATCCGTCACAAACAGGCGACTAGACGTGGGGGGGCAATCATCCGTCGCCATTACTGACTGCCCCTGGAGTTTTCCGCCTCAAATGCACCCCTGGAATTTTCTGCCTGGAAGCCGGCCCTGGAATTTTCTACACCAAAGTCGCATGGCTTAATGCACATCCTTGCGTTACTTCCATGTCTAGAATGGTACCAACATTCGGGGAATTTTCTATAGTTAGATGCGGACCTGGTCATTGATCGGCTACGGTCACCTCTCTGAGTAGAGCGAGGTCTGCGATTTTGTGAGTTGAGTTGAGAAGTAAGGTTATGCATTTGCTTACGTAACTCGGCGATTTCTCGTGCCATGGCGTCCATACTCGATCCGGGCACCGATGACTGAGCTGATGCAACTTGAGGTGTAGGTGTGGCAATATCTTGGATTTTGTCTGCCAGTTCAGCAAGTACCTCCAATGACGCGGTAGGCTGGGCGGCGATCACGGTCTGTATGTTCCGCGGAAGACGGCTAGTCCATATGGTCTGCAAAAAATCTTCGGGCACACTGGGTCCAGCTAGGCTTTGAAGGTGGCGAAGGAACTGCGAGGGTCTTCGATCGCCCAACTCCTCATGCATTAACAGCTGTTTTACCTTCTTTTCGTGTGATGCACTTAACCTTTTTATCAACTCCGCCTTTAACTTTTCGTATTTATCTGTTGCAGGAGGGGCTACGATGATGTCCTTCACTTCTTTTGAGAACTGATGATCCAGCTGTCCAATTACGTAGTTGAACTTGGTGGTGTCGGAAGTGATGTTCGAAATCGCAAACTGGCCCTCAACTTGGGCAAACCAGATTTCGGGTTCGTCCGGCCAAAATGGGGGCACCCGTATTCCCACCCGGAATAACTCCACAGGTTTCGCGTCTGATACGCGGTTTTCATCCGTTGACATGTTTAAAAGTTTCAGCGGGGGTCACCAATTGTGGGGGTTGGCTTCGTGTGGGTATATGTTTTATATGGTTAGCACGGAACAGATGATTACGAGGTTGGTAATTCACATACACACGAAAGTTTTAAGTCGATTTATTTGTATTCCACTAGTCTAGTTATTATTATTACAAAGATCGCGGCCGGGAGCGAGTCGCGCGCGGCGCAAACGGACGTGCGCTCAGTTCGAGTACAAGTTTCTCACTGGTGGGCCGGGCCGCCGCAAGCGACGGTTGGCCGGCCGGCTCTCGTCCGTCTCGAGGTTGATGCACAGAGTTGTACTCAAGGCAGAGTCGAACGCAGGACTAGTGCGGCGAGTTATTCGCCCCGTATCTTGAGGTAAGTTTAGATATTCATTTATTTATATTGTGATGTTATATTTGTACTATCTTTTAGTTCTGTTAACAGGTACCGAGGAGGAGCTCGCCACAAACTCATTGTTCAGTTTATTGTTCCAAGCTCTGAAGGACTGCTTTAACCCGTAAAGCGAACGTTTAAGGAGACACACGTAATCTTCCTTTCCTTTTTCTTCGTAACCATCTGGCTGTTTCATGTAGACCGTCTCAGACAAGTCTCCATTCAGGAAAGCTGTTTTTACATCCATTTGGTCAATGTTTAGGCCACTCTTAGCTGCCATCGCCAGAAGGACTCTTAGAGCACTATGTCTCACCACTGGAGAAAACGTCTCATCATAATCGATGCCCCATCTTTGACTAAAACCTCTGGCAACAAGCCGAGCTTTGTATCTTCGCTTATTTCCCACCTCTTCTTTAATTCGAAAAATCCATTTCGAATCTACAACGTTGCTCGCTTGTCCAGGTTTTACTAAAGTCCAAGTTTAATTTTTCTTTAAAGCATCAAGCTCCTCCTGAATCGCAGCTTTCCATTCTCTCAGTAGAGAATGGAAAGCTGCGATTCAGCTACGGTTCAAGATGCACTGTCAAGGCCTGACAGTTCAGGCCTTGACAGTGCATCTTGAACCGTAGTAGGGTCATGTTCTGTTTCAACTGTATTGTATAAAACATGATCCGGAAACTCTCTGGGTTTCCTGTCTCTTAGTGGATACCTCCGTTCCACCTCTTGTGGTCGATCCTCAGTTATGTCTGACTCACAATCTTGAAAATCCACATCCTCCGATTCATGAATAGCTACTTCATCTTGAACAGGATCTTCAGCAAAACTCTCTTGTTCTTGTTCCACTCTAGGAACATTGCTAATATCATCATTCTCTTGTAGAGGTTGCAAAACATCTGGTTTTACTGTATTCCTGTCAATTGGTTCATCTTCTACAAGTATTATTTCTGGTTCCTCTTGCGATTTTTCTTGTAGCTCTTTGTATTTTTGATTCTCCAAAAACACAACATTTTTGGCCTTAAATACTTTTCCGGAAATAGGATGCACAAGACGATACGCTTTCGCGTTGTCATCGAAGCCTGTGTAAATAAGCTCTCTGCTTGTTACATCCCACTTTGTACTCATTTGATCAGGAATGTGCATAAATGCTTTGTACCCAAAAGTTTCTAGCATGCTTAGGTCACACTTCCTCCAGTTCCAGTTTCAAGTTATCTATATCGTTCCTATTACATTCTGTTCCTTTATCAGCTCTTTCTCTACCACAGTTAAACTTACTTTTTCATCTCTTCTATATTTTAAATCCGCAGTTTCTTGGAGTTACTGCTCTGGGCCCATAACCTGTTGTTATTCCTCAGGAAGCCTAATGCATTCAAGTGAAACTCATTTAATTGCAGAAATAATTATTGTAATAAAGTAAGTTCGAACAAAACATAATTATCTTTTTCTTTTCTTTTACATGACACTTGTGAATAAAACCGTTGCTATGCAACTCAATGGTGGCGGCGCACGCAGGCGCGAACTAGCCACAAACAACCACAGATTATAGTTTGCTTTCATTGGCTACCTATATTTTTTACTACACAAGTTGGATTTCACAATGCCTGAGTGTAATATTGTGCATTGTGGTACGAGGCAAAGCCAGTATCGGCCTGGGCTGACTTTACACAAGTGCTTCAACAGTTTTCATTGAAATTGTAGTTTTGCTTCATTATTTTGTTCTAAATGTATGCTTCGTTAGTGAGCTTTAGAGTAAACATAAGGACATTAGTGCCATTGTTGTGTAAAATATCATTATTTCATAGTAGGTAATTCATTTATTGCTTACAAGATTGTTTAGAACCAGGGCTTGGTCGGGCAAATAGCCGACCCAATCCGACCCAAAAATCGAGCACGCCTTATTTATCAGAACAACCGCCCTGTGTTCATTGGACACAAAATAGTTTTCTAACATAGAATAAAGACTGAAGCAACGTAACAGAGTACTTGACGACTGGACATTGTTTGATAATTATCTATGCTACTTGACATTGGCAAAAATGAGCATGTCCTCCTTGGACGAATTATCACAATGGACAGAGCATTTTGGTTCAAAGCATGTCCGTTTTTTGTCAGTGTGCAGTTGTAGATATGTATTAGTGTGAGTGACTAGAGAAGTGACTTCATTGACTAACCTATCGATGAATAATAGCGAAATTAATGAAAAAGGCGTTATAAAATATCAACTCTTTAATTTGTTACATGTATGTATTATCAATGGAACATGATAATGCAAAATTTCAGTTCAATCGGTTAGGTGGATGGAACTGGTTCAAATTACAGTTTCAAGATTCAAGACCTAAACAAACTAACATACAAACATAACATAAATCCCAACAGTCACATACGTAGTCTTGATCCCACACTAGGATTCCATTGTCGTGGGTACTACGAGTACCATAGTACCATAACACCCAGACCCGGAACAAATATTTTCAGATCTTACAAGCATTTGTCCCGCAGTAAACACATACGCAAAGCATGTGTTGTGTGTACATCAAAAACGGAAACTAAAATATTATCGATAAAACTAAATTGGTTGGTGTAGTACATCACTAGCACAGATGCCTAAAACAATGCCTTTTATTTTACAATAATTAATGCTTTTACACTTAACTTTCATGATTATCACTCAGGAAATATGACTAAGTACTAATAAAAAGTAATTACTACAGTTTTTCCGGTTAAAAAAACTTGCTCTTTTAGCAAGTAAAAAGATTAAATATATTGACCAAGACTTACGTATGAAATGACAACCCCGGGTCTTTTACTCCTTCTTTTGTTGTTTTTGATGAACAACACACAGCAGAACAGGACATATTTTCACTTTTTCAAATTTATTTTCATGAAACACTGCAATTTCATACGATTTTTTGCTGTTTTTAAAAACTTCGCCGCAATGTTTTGGCCGATTAACCGGTCATCAACTGACACGATTTACAAAGAAGTAAGGCGTTGCTAAACTTATATCTACTTTCTCTTTTACTCGTAGCAAGGTTCCGTGGGATGGACAAAGATATCTGATCACTAATACGATACACAGATGTAAGAGCGGCAACGTCTTATGACTACGTCCATTGTGATAATTCGTCCAAGATGTCCTCAGATGCCATTAAAAAAAAACACAAAAAGTTATAGTATATAAAGTTATTTACCATTATGTACCTGTGGTTATTTATTTACCATTATTGATATTTGAATATTTGGTTTAGGTAGGTACCTTAGATATTTCTAATATTGGAATTCCATTCTCTGGAAAGATTTTTCGCTACAAGGCACAAGCTTATAAGACTACCTACATCCTTTAGTTTGTGACTACCTACCTTGTTTCACCGAAATACCACGTTCGTTTGTTCAGCGGCTTCAAAGAAAACCTTCAAAGAAGCGATGGCTCGTCCAGGCACAATTTAATCTTGGATTGAGTCCGGATTCTTCCATGATTTTATGAGAAAACCCATTGTGGAGACTCGTATTGAAACAAAGTGGACTATGATTCAAGGTAAGTCTATAATTTTATAATTATGATTAGATAATTTTGCTTACAAACTTTGTTTGAAGGTGTGCTAAAATTAGACAATATATTTTGGATGAGCTCTGACCACAAATTCCGCTCGCATCTGGGCATGAACAATTTTTTTTGTTCTATTTTCATCTGCATTTATTCTCTATACTATGAGCAGGTTTGGTGACAGGTTTGTAAGAGAAGTGGTCCAGTAACCACCTCCAGTCTTGTGATTTTTGTGTCATGTTCCGTCGAGTTCCATGATGAGTCTTTTAGCCTCTTTGTGTAGTTGATGATGGTTTGCTGTAGGCCAAGTGTTCAGTTGTACCTTCAAATGTTTTTTGTATTGAATTTTCATTTTGAGAGTCTCCGTGCTGTCCAAAACTTTTGAAACTTGAAAATGGGAAATAATGGAAATATTCAAGTTGCCCGCTGATCCCTGTATCTTTGCTATGTCCAAAACTTTAGAAGCTAATGGCAAAATAATGGAAATATTTAAGTTGCTGGCTGATTCCCATGGGTTAATGCAACTATGGGGTTAATTTTGACAGTCTAACGCTGTCCAAAACTTTTGAAACTTAAAAAAAGGAAGGAAGATTCTCGTTTTCAAAAAAATTATGTAATTTAAAAATGATCACCATAGTTGTGTATACCATAGCTAGATGCTGCGCTAGCATTCAACTTGCTTCCGTGGACTGGATTTAAATTGATAAATTGACTGAAATTGATGTGTGAATATATAATATTAGGGTGCTTTTAAAATAATTTTTATTCATAGTATATAGTTACACAGGTAATAGAAGAGATCGGTCAAGGTCCCCCGTAAGGGTGGATAATGTTGGCCGGAGAAGGGATGGCAAAATTCATGATGGGAGCAAAGGGGGTTCCGGAGACATGAACATTATGAACCAAATGATGATGTCTAATATGTATGGTCAAGGTATGTTAAAAAAGTTTTAATATAAAAATTAAATAAACAAATAAATAATGCTGGACATTTCACACAACATTATCTAGCCCCAAGCTAAGCAGAGCTTGTGTTATGGGTGCTAGATAACTGATATACTTAATACAATACATTACATAGATAGATATTTTTTATTATACTTACATAGAAAAATACCCAGAACACCCTGAACAAATATCTGCAGATCGTACAAATATTTGTTTCGAGGCGGGAATCGAACCCGCAACCTCTTGCGTCGCAGGCGAACCTACACCCGCCGCACCACAGAGGTCGACATTTTTTACTTTATGGTAAAATTATCAAATTTGTACAGTCAATGTACATTTTTATAACGAAAAGGCGTTCGCAACATGTAAGTACCTATAATTTGTAGTAAGGTTCACCTTGACATTTGTTAAGTGTCTCCTAAGTGTTGATGAAAGTGAGCTGACTGTACTAATAATTGTTATACGGTTCGGCCAAATACCAACTTGCCAACTCTATAGAGCGACGTGCGATAAAACTTATATATGCGTAAATGGCTCGATGTTAAAGTGCCGTGAGGCACTAGTTAAAAAGAGACTAACTTAGAGTTATTTTGTTCCCAAATAAAACAACGAGTCGTAAAGTTGCCTGCCTTTCCATGTTCTACAGCATGAATTTCGGAGAATACGTTCTCTAAAAGTAGGTACTAACAAGAGCGCGCGGACCGTGAATGCAGGCAATTCGAAATTCGGCTGATGCGGTGTGACGATAGCGGACATAATCGTCCGTGACAAAATTAAATTTTCGCCCCAACTTTAGGCAACAATATCTCAATGATATAATGATATAAAAAAAAATTATACCTTTCATAGACGTTTGCGTTTTCCATTTTCCATAGAAATTCTGGAGGTCTCGTAAAATCGTAAAATCTCTTAAATAAAGTAGTCTATTTGAGCTTATTCATTTATTAAGCTTATCAATGTCTAGTGCCGTGGTGTGTCCGGCCTGCGAATATACCCCTCCGTCACCCCCATGGATGTCGTAAAAGCTGACTAAGGGATTGCACCAGGGATGGCCAGCAGCATCCTGAGTATTCAACACCAATACTGCGATCACCAATCCGCCTGCCAAGCGTGGTGATTATGCCAAATCCCCCCATTGCATTCTATGGGGGAGGCCTCGTCCAAAAGTGGACGTTTAACGGCTGATGACGATCAATGGCTACTAAAAAAAAATTTTGCTTCGATTAAACGCATAAAAAAAATATTTCAGGAAATATGATGATGGGGGGCATATACCCAAATATGATGATGCAGACTACTATGCTGCCGGGGGGATTGATGCCTTCCACTGGAATGGATATGATGCCTAGTACTACCGGAATGGACATGATGACGCAGTCATCCATGGACATATCCTCAATGGGAGGACAATCCTCAACTGGGACTCCAATAGACATAAATATGATGGGAGGGTTGATGATGGATCCATCTATCATGGGGATGTACCCTAGTGGCATGACTGGTGGAGACATGGCAATGCAAGAGAAGAAAGAAATTGTGTTAAAACACTGTAAGCTGTCTCCGCCTGAACCGGGCACCCCGCATCCGCCCCGGAGGGCTCGTCCTCCCGGATGCCGTACCATTTTTGTTGGTGGACTACCAGACAAGATCAGGGAATCTGTAGTCAGAGATATATTTGAAAACTATGGCCGAATCCATACCCTCAGATTGTCCAAAAAGAACTTCTGCCATATTCGCTTCGACAGAGAAAATTGTGTAGATGCCGCCATGGCAATATCTGGATATCGCATCACACTTACTGATGTTAAAGAAAAAGATGTTGTGGAAGATGACACTTCTCATTCTACATCAGGATGGTTGCATGTGGATTATGCTGCGGTATGGTTTATTTCTGTTTGATGTCTTCGTTTTTAACCGACTTCACAAAAAGGAGGAGGTTCTCAATTCGTTTTTTTTTTTTAAATATTTTTTACCTCATATCTCCGGCGTTTATGAACCGATTTGGGAAATTCTTTTTTTATTTGAATACTACTACTATATACTTCCAGATTGGTCCCATATTTTTCAGAATCCAGTTCTGATGATAGAATCTGTGAGGAACTGAGGGAACTCCTCAAATATTGTAGGCATGCATATGGCGATTTTGATATTTTCAGCAACAAACCAAATAAATAATAAATAAGTCTATGGTTCTATCATCATTTTTTTTTTCATCCAAATATTTAGTCGAATACAATGGCGGAAGTCGGTTTTTTAAATGAAAAGTTATGTTATGTATACTGAATCTTATTACCACAAGGCCCTGTTTAGGACCACCATAAACTCAAGTTGGTCTTCTCACCTGACTTAAAGAAGGGTGGACACTCCACACCCCAGCAGTACGGCGGTGCAGGTTTTGGTACCCCCACATAGAATTAAACCAGGGTAACCACGAAAGAACCAGTAATATGAAGATGTATTTGTGACTTTTATGTATGACTAGCTGCGCCCCGCGGTTTCACCCTCTTGAACAATGATGAAAATTGATGATTATGATGATGAAAAGTAGCCTATGTGTTAATCCAGGGTATAAGGTATCTCCATTTCATATTTCAGTTAAATCCGTTCAGCAGTTTGAGCGTGAAGAAGTAACAAACGTTCTCACAAATTATATACTATATTGTGATTAGCGTGATAACAGTTTTAAAAGTAGATACCTTATAAATTACAGAGCCGTGATGACCAGAATGAGTATGAAAGGCGCCAAAGACAAGTAATTCGCGCTCAACAGCAACAAATGCAACAGCTATCAGCTCAGGAGATGGCGAGCCGTAGCATGAGCGCCTCATACAGGCGTTCCCCCTCACCCATCAGGGTACAGCCGTTTTCTACCACGGCTATTGTTCAACTTTCTGAGAAAATAAAAAATGAAGAACTTTTCGCCAACTCCATACCAGTAAGTTGTCACACAATTAAGTTCTCAATTTTATCATATTGATTTGATTGATTATTGTTTTGTTAATTTGCAGACTCTGTTAGCCTGGCTGGAGCGCGGTGAATGCTCCAAAAAGAACGCGAATCAATTCTATTCTATGATACAAGCTACAAACTCACACATTCGCCGTCTGTTCAATGAAAAAATGCAAGCTGAAGACGAGTTACAAGAATGCAAGGAAAGAGTTAAGAATAACATTCAGAATGTTATCAATCAGCGTGAGTTGTGTTTTCTATGACCGTTACAATTAACTAATGGCCTCTCTCCAGCTCTATAGTACTCAGTCTCACAGTCATAATCTAGTCTCAGACAAATTCCCTCTCAAGTAGGTATTTGAAATACACCTACAGTTTGAAATTAAAATTTTCAAAGGTAAGATATGGCAATGTTCTCTATGGGAGCAGAGATAGTCTGAACGTGATGAAACAAGGTATATTTAATGCAAGAATCCTTGCATTTAAAAATTAGTAGTCACTTACATGCCTCGTAATGATTAATTCATTGCACACATAAACTCTCGTCAGCCAAATCTTACAATAATGGATCTCCTGCTGAGCTGAAGCCTACAAATAACAGAAAACTAGATAACTCTCCAGTGTTGTACCAAAATATACATATTTTTGGTATTAGGTATCAGTTGTGTAAGTGTCCTGACAATTTTACTTTTATAATATAACAAAAAATATAAATAAAAGCCAAATCAGTGCTTTGTAATTAAATAATTGGCATTGAAATTGTAAAGGTAAATTGTCATATAATTAAGTGCTCACCACCTAAACCACGGTTTGTCGTATTGGACTGAGTAACTATTAGCGTGCGTACACAGACAAATATGTGCACCCAACCCGCCCGTTTTAAGAATGCTCGTGTGAACTGCTGGCTGGTCACGTACAGGGCAAGCTTGCTTTTCTTACATCTTCACAAGTTAAGCCACAAATGCGTTCTCTGTTTATATGGAGCGTGAACTTGCGCTTTGCCTGAGTTGTGAAGCGCGCTGAAGGCACTTCAGAAGTTACAGTAACGGTGCAATGCATACAGGTAGCTTACGCGTTTGGCGCGCATTCAACAATGTGTACGCATCCTCATAGAAATCCTCATAAATACTTGTGTAGTATTGAATGTAAATACTATTTTGTCCCGAGAAAAGAGTGTACCTTGCAGCCCACAACGACAAACCTGTGTAAGCCGGACCCGGTGGTGAACGCTTTATGGGTCCCTCGGTGCGGCAATACACTGTCCTGTGTCTTGCGTACACCACTAGCTCTTGCAGTCCGCGGCATTCTCGACAGCCGGAGCATAATACTGGCGCCGCGGCCGGCGCATTATGGGTAGATGTAAAACGTCAAAACGATCTCTCTGTCGACAAATGTTTGAGAACCTGGGACGGCTGGTCGCTAATGTACAGTTTGACGGTATGTTCGGTCATGTGGTGGCTTCCAACCTCTCATAACGATTATTTGTGAACCTCAGTCGAACAGGTGGCGAAAGTGTTAACAGCAGCGGGTCACCAACGTGCCTGGGACCACTTCACTAAACCACAGAGGAAGAATATAGAGACATGGCAGAAAATGACACAGGTATTAGTTATTCCGTTTTAAAAATTGTTGATGTAGGTAATTCGTACTATTGATGTTAGCACACGCCAGCAGTCAGCATATCACACATCTGTTACGTTTTTATTTATGTTAGTGTAAAAATAATATTCAACTAGAACCACAAAGAAACAAGAACTGGGACCCAAAGGAAAAATCGTTGGAGGAATATGCACTTCTCTAATTATAAGCACTAGTAGGTAATTACTTCCTCGTGATGAAACACAATGGCCCCAAGAAGAATGCAGAAACAGGTAAGATGTAGCTAAAAGCATAATGACCCTTAGAATAATTTTCAGTGCGATATCGCACAGACAGAACACCGACTACAGAAGAAACAGGTATCGTAGAAAGAAACAGGTATGATGTAAATTGATAAAAAATTAAACGGATAAGTTCGAGCGACGAGGGCTTTGATCCGTAAATTATTTCGAAATCATCAGAGCCCTTTTCGAGTTTTAGCCACTTTTCCCTACAAACTTCACCATCCTATTTTAGAGGTAAAAAACATCTCAATTTTAGACTTTTTCCTTTATTAGTGGCACAAAAGCCTCCTTCATTCCAAATTTCAGAGTTGTGAGGTAGTACGGTCGTGAGGTTTTTCATTTTCATGATTTCCATACAAAAATTAGACATTCATTGAGTTAAAAGCGGTTTTTACACACACATCACATACATGATATATGTATTTGAAACAAGTTTTTTTATTTACTAGTTTGCCCTTAAAATTAAGCCCTGAAATCAAAATTAGTTCATTAACGCTATACGTCCGTGATTGGGTCGCCTAATTCTATATATGTACCAAATTCCAACTTTTTGGTCCAGCCAGTAGATTCGGAGAAAATCTGCTTTGACATACAGACACCTCAGTGATCCTATAATAGTTCCGTTGGTACCTTTTAAGATATGGAACCCTAAAAACGATTTACTTTTATATATTTGTGAGGATAAGGACGCCTAGAATAATTTTCAGTGTGAACACCATCTATTTTAAACTACATAAATTTTCCAGGAGTTCAATACATTGAAGGAAGAGTTCAATGAGAAATTTTATTCAGAAGATATTGACAATGCTAATGCTTACAACAACGGATTCAATAACAAAGCCTTGGATATGGGTCTTAATAATAGTGAGGACTACCAGGAAATAAAAGTAAGTAGAAACTTCATCCATCTTCGTGCAACCTTAAAAATGTACGTGACGTAAATGTAAATGACGACGCAGTAGAGAAAGGCCCTCCTCTAGATGGACTAAATACATTATAAAGGTAGCAGGAAGTCAGTGGATGGAGGCGGCGCAAAACTGTTTTGCCGTGGCATTCTATAGATACCTATAGAGGTTTCTGCCGCCAAATTTTGGTTAGATTAGCTAAGCATATCTTACTTTTAAGTTTTTATTTAACTTGACCTGTTTGTATGTTAGTTAGTGTTAAATCTTCAAACTTAATTTGGAACCAATTTCATCCTACCGATTGAGCTGAAATTTTTCATACCTGTCAAGTTCAGGTGACAAAACAATATTATAGTGTCGGCGAGCTGATCTGACACCGTCTGATGGAGAAGGAAGGTGGAAAACGGAACTCCTCGATAATTAATAGTAGCCTGGCAGTGTTTGGGCTCATTATGATCAGCTCACGGTTCCAAACACTAATGTTATTAAAAGCTTGCTTTGAGAAATAAAATGTTTAATAAAAAAACTTGTTTTGTTTAAGCGTGAGAACGAGAGTCTGCAGTTCCAACTGACAGCTTATAAGAATGAAGTGGATGTTATCAAATCCGATGCACAGAAGGAAATGGAAAAGTTTAAAGCACAGTTCATAGCGCGACAAGCGCTGCAAGGAGCCTTGGAGATGAATAATGTGAGTAACCTTAATTTTATGTTATAATATAGTTATATATTATAGATATAGTTTGTGCGTATGGATGGATGGATGGATGTTTGTTACTCTTTCACACAAAAACTACTGAACAAATTTTGATGATACTACAGGATAATAGCTTATACAAATAACATATAGGCTATAATTTATAATAGAGGTTCCACGAAGGCGGAGCCGCTAGCAAATGCTAGTCCTACAAATTTGTTGGTCGTATGTCCAATATTATATGTATGTATGTTGTCGGAACAGCATATCGACAAATACTAGGCTTTCTTTAACCAATTCTTCTTTGCACCGATGGACGAAATGAAAACGACGTGAAAACTGGCATGGCCTGAACCAAAAATACAAAGTCATCCACACATGCTTTCTTATAATTCTTTATTGCACACAGAAAATATTATACAAATAAGTAAAAAAGAAAGACATGTACAAAGGCGAGCTTAACCCTTAAAAGAGTTTTCTTCCAGCAAACCTTTGAGGCTAGAGAGAAGGTGATAAAGCTTTCTTATTTTTACTTCTACCAATTCCTTACCACGCACAGGACTAAGAAGGCTGGCAGAAGAGAAAGGAAGCCTATACCCAGCAGTGGGCGATACCGGGCTAAGACATACCGGGATGACGACATGTTGGGAGCTGCCAAGCGTGGTGGTTATAGCAAATCTCCCCATTGCATTATATGAAGGCCTCGTCTAGCAGTGAACGTTTAAAAGAGGATGTTGATGTGTTCTTTTCCAGCCGCCATTACCGAAACCAGTGGTGAAGCCGCCGCCTCCTCCCCCGCTGCCGGAAGACATGGACTCCAAGGTCAACGTGACGGAAACTATCGCAGCTGGTTGTGGTGAAGCCAAACTGATAGGCGTCATGTCTGCATTCCTACAGGTATATCAACTTTTGAAACTATAACATAATTATCACTAGAAACGGGATATAAGCTCAAAAATCATGGTAAATATCTCGTTTCTAGTGATAATTAGGTATATCAACGTTCGTTCTTCAAAAGAGCACAAAATACTACATATAGTACGTTTTTGGTTAATATCTTCGAGAGTAGACCCAAAGTACCAGCTGTGGAAACATTATGAGCTTCGTATGTCCAGACAACGGCTGTTTAGATGCGCTTTAACAATTTATTTTTAAAATTAAATCAAATCAAATCATAGATATAATATATTTTAGGGTTCCATACCTCAACAGGAAAAAACGGGGTCCTTAAAGGATCACTTTTACACATAAGCCGAGAACGGCTTATGTTATCTACTTGAAAGTTATACCTAATATAAAGGTCTGTGACATTATAGTACCCCAAAAAACCAAGCTTCTAACTAACTCAATGCATTAAAATAATATGGTAGTAAATGAAAAACCTCTAAGGACTTATGGAGGCTAGAAATCTTTATAACACAAATAAACATTGAATAACTTTTCATTTAAAAAACCGACTTCCGCCATTTTATTCGACTTTAGACAGTGGATTACTATAATATGCTGTTGGTTATGATGACATCTGTCTACCCTATTGTGGGATGTGATTGGATCTGAGTCAGATGCATGGAAGTAATAAGTACTACGTACAACAGGAATGAGCTCTATCTGCACATCTTGCAGCTAAAATAAAGAAAATAAAACCTTATGCTAAGGTCGTAAGAGTCTTGTTGCGCGCAAAATAAAAATGAAGCCGAGTGAGAGGGCAACCACTGAACGCTGTGTCCCGTTCTAACAGTGACTTAGAGTTGCCAGAGTTAAGTTGATTTCAATCCTTTCGTTGTTTGTAGAAAAATATGCGATTGATGTAATCTAATGAAGTAAAAACATTTACTTCTAAAATGTTTCTAAATATAAATAATAATTGATTACCGACATGTTAAAGCAATATTATTTGTTGCTACGTGTAAAGTAACGCAAAAATTTTGCGATTGGCGTAGGTAAAGGTTTTCTTTTATTTGTATGAAAACGAAACTTCATATAGTTTTCGAAAACTATCAAAACCCGTACTAGACGTACTGTATGTAGTACTTCAATGTTTGTATGAAATACGGACACCTGACCTGACAACCCCACATGAAATCGCAGATTCGAACGATTTCAATATAGTCACCATCGCTAGAGAGGGATAAGAGGTACAAATACTGAGCTCTCGTTCGGCTTCAATTTTGCGACTACAACTCATTCCTGTTGTACGTAGTACTTATTACTTCCATGGTCAGATGCGATTAATTATTAATTATTATTAATTAGGTATGATTATAGCTTATAGCTGATGAGTTCATAAGCTATAATCATACCTAATTGTATTGTTATTATTTTCATGTGACAATTGTTAATACTTACTTAATGTTTATTTCAATGATATTTTGTATTAGGTATTGTACTTATTTAACTAATTATTTAATACTTAAATAATGTAACGTTATAGGTAGTACCTATAATGATTGTATTTTTATGTTATATTTCTAATTTTATAACTAGCTTAGAGTACACTATAGTACCTTCCACTTTGACATATTGAATATTATGAATAAATTACTATTGACTACTATCGATTAAAGTCGTGACTATACGTGTCAACAGGTTCACCCGCACGGTGCCAGTCTGGACTACGTGTTGTCGTACGTGCGCGCGTTGTTCCCGAGCGTGTCTCAAGCGTCCGTCCATCAAGTGCTGCAGAAACACACGGACGTGTTCGAACGTACCACCAGTGGAGTCGGCGCCAACATTGAGCATCGCTGGTCGTTCGCCGCCTTCAAGACACATGAGGACGCCTAGCACAGGAAGCGCAAACGTGCCACGACACGTCTCAAGCCGTTGAGCATATCACTGACTTACATGAACGTAGGAAATAAGTGATGCAGTAAGTAAGATGAATTAAAGATTAGTGTTCGTGTTGTAACTTATAATTGCATTTTGCAGTATATTTGTATCAGGAACTATTTTTGACTGTTATAATAATTGAATTTAAAATAAAAAATCACTATGTAAATAAGCATTGTATACTCCATCTACTTGGTTCCCTTTTCTTATTGAATGGCCTTCTGCTGTTCTTGTAACTCTTTTATAGTCTGCATGTACTCATCTGTAGCTTCTTCTAAATCCTTGTCGGTAGTTGTGGCGTCACTTTCTACAGCTTGCGGTCCACCGTCGCGATCTTGCCGCATTTTTAATCTAATTTCGCGCATTCGAGCTTCTAAAATACGTTCTCGTTTGTTTTCTCGGTCTAAAATCTAGGATCAAACGTTTAACTTTACAAGGTATCAACCCGTTCAGACGGACGTCCAGTTCTTTGCAGGAACAGTATCAGGTCCTGTTTAGTGGCGAAAGTGAAACAGCTAGTATTAAAACACATTCGCCACTGAATAGGGTCTTGCAAAAAACAAGATGTTGCCGTGTGAACGAGGAGGTTAGATAAATATACAGGGTCATTCTTTAGAGCCTATGCACACGGCGTATTTAAACAGCGATACTAATGCGAAACAAACGCTCGTTGAACGCGATTTTAACACGCGTTTTATGCGCGGATTTTACACCTCGTATGGCTCGCCAATATCTTCTACTGTTTTTGAAGAAGCTCTGGCTGTTCTGACATTGATTGTTCCAAACAAAATCAAGCTACTAAAACTTGGAAGATCGTATTTTAGATGTATATCAGTTTGATTTCCCATTTTAGTTTCCTCACCCTCCAAAATTGATAGTAGGCGCTGGCAGCACTGGCACAAAGTTAAGAGTTATCCTGTAAATACTTACATGTGTTAAAAGTTGTTTATCGTTTTTATCGGCTGTACCGAGATTCGTAGAAAGTTCAGCGAGGTAAACCGTGCCTCTGCTACTACCGCAAGCTACTAATAAACCCTGTAAAGAAAACACTTGCCATATTACTTCACAAAATATCCACTGTCTTCTCACAAACATGTAAGTGCAATGAGATTTTGCTTCTAGGGCGTACCATAAAAATTGATCCAAATTGTATTTTTAAATTATATTAAAGTTATTTTCATATCAAAAATAAACGGGTTATCAATTTAGCAGAACTTACTCCTTCATGTGGGCGTAAGCACACTAGAGGTTCATCACATAGTTGTGCGGTGACGATAGGCGCATTACGACGTCGCAATAAATCCCAGCTAGAAAGACATCCGTCCCATTGCGTTACCAGTATAACCGAGAATCTACAAGAATTTAGAAATATTCATATATTATATGCTTTTTGTCTTAGGGCCTTATTAATCAATCAAATTCAACTCGATAGATCTGCGGGTGCATTCTAATTTCAAAATTCTAATCCAGAGGAATCTTGACTGCAACGTTAATGTAATGTGTAATATAATAATGACATTAACGTTGCAGTCAAGATTCTTCCGAGTTCGTTTTCTTAATACAGTGAAATGTCGTCCTACCTAACGGGATTCCAAGCTCCGTCAGTAAGCTTGGTTCGATGTGAATAAGTCCAAAGTATAGAAGATTCTCGACAATCTTCGCTCCACACCCTGGCTGTCCAATCGCCAACCGTTAGGAAGTTCTTCAGGAACGTCGGATTCCGTTTGAGAGAATATACAGGACCAAAATGCGCTTCATACTAAAATTACACATAATAAATTATGTATGTACCTCAGAACTTATAACGGGTGCTCACTCTTGTGTCGCTTTTTTCGTGTTTTCTTTATAAATATCCATAAAACATCATAGAAGGAACAAAAACCTAATTTTCATTATTAAAAACACGTTAATAAATAATAACTTCAAAAAAAGCAATGAAAACCACATAAGAAATATTGCCGCTGCGCGACGATCAGCTGACCGGGAGCGTTGATCTCGCGCGGCCGGTGAGCTCTGTGAACTCGCCGCTATTTTATATAGCTATGGCATAGTAGCTTTACCGGTACCTTCAGTATTCGGGAGCTGTTGTTTTGTTAGTAGTAGAACTTCTTGTGAAAGAGTTCGTCCGGGGAAGTACTACCACCGTACCTATTTCTGCCGCCAAGCAGTAGTGTTCGCATTGCTGTGTTTCGGTTTGAAGGGTACGGGTGCCGGTGAAATTACAGGCACATAAGACTTTTCATCTTTATGTCTCAGGGTCGGCAGCGCGCGTGTGATACCTCTGGTGTTACAAGCGTTCATAGGCTACGGTAACTGCTTTCCATCTGGTAGGCCGTAAGCTTGTCTGCTTGCCAAGTAGCATAAAAAAAAACTGTCCTTTTACAGCCTGTATAGACTTTTTCAATAGCAACTTGAAAAGTTGTGAAGTTCTTATTGAAAAACCCAATACATTTTCTAAAATCTATACAGTACCTTTGAAGGAAGCTTTTCTACCGGATTTTTTCCCTTTCGGTTGCCACCGATTACCAACCCTGTTTCTGTCCCAACCATGAATCTGTCGTTAGGTAAAGCCATGTTAGAGAATTTTAATTACAATTTTTAAATACGATATAAGTAAGTTGGCACCTTGTTGGTATCGTTGGCTCATATTCTAATGCTGAGATTCCTATTGCGTTTTCAATACTGGCGGTGTCAGTTGGTAATTTCACCAGGTCAATGATCATGGAATAGGTAGGCTCACTCATGTTACGTGTATCCCACCTGAAATAATAAGGGATAGTAAATCCCACTTTTCACCAACCTATACGGAACATTTCAATAGCATCTCAATTTGTAAGGTTTCTATTGATTTATTTTAGGAAGACATTAAAGCATAGGGTAATTTAAAATCAAGTCTTTACTTTTAGTTCTATGAAAAAAGAAAACTGACAAATTTAACCTGCGTCATATATTTCGCTAGCGTTAGGAGTCTCGCACTTGACATATTAATAAAAGTTAATTTTGGAAAAATCATAAACCGACTTCAAGCCTATGCCTATTTTATGTACAAACTTAAACTAAAAAGTATATGTGGTATAATTCATAGATATAAATTATGTCTAATCTCAATTTGAATAAACGCTATCGATCGACGGCTGGCAGCGGGTAGGTATTTCAGTATTACTATAACGCCATCTATCCACGTCTAGCAGTACCATTTAGCGCATGACACTTCTTGTCAAGGTGCGTACGGATAGCGCGTACACTGGTACGCGTAGTCAGTTTACGCGTGTCCGGAACGTCATGTCCATACTTGTAGCTACGCGTACACTCTTGGGGAACGCGTACCGCGCGAGCAAGCTCGCAGCGCGAGCCGCCGTCCGTCGGTTTTTGGTCGCGCGTCAAAGAGGACGCACACGACCGGGTACGCTATATTTGGACGGCAAAATGAATAGATACGCATGTTCTTCGAGTTTCAATAATGAAAATATTATCAGATTGATAATATCGGAGCGCTCTGGATCGATTGACCTCGCGTACAGGTTCGCGGCGGTCCGTACAGGAGCTGTACGCGTATCCAATGTAAGCGTGGACAGTGTTTCCCAACTACGCGTAACACAGGAACGCGCTATCCGTACGCAGCTTCATGATGCCACAAGCAAACCAAGAGTGGCATATCTATCTCGGTATAATATATTAGGTTTCATCATGGTTTCATCAATGGAAACCACAAAAAAACCAAAATATTCAAAAAGTGCTAAATAAATATCGATAAAATTTATATGGGACCACCTCTGATGTATGACCTACCAAACAAATAAAGAATCATCAAAATCAATGCATAATTGACGGAGTAGTCGCGTAAAATACATACAAAAAAAAACATACAGTCGAATTGAGAACCTCCTCCTTTTTTGAAGTTGGTTAAAAATTATGTTTATCGAGATTTATTTCTTCAACGATTGCATTTTTTCCCACTTACCATTTTACAACGCCATCAGGCGAAGAGGAGATAAATTCAGCCCCAATTTTAGAATTTATGAAGAGAACGTTGCGTACAAGATCACGGTGTGCGACATGAGGTGGGCAAATATTAACTGCCTCGCCACCTTTCCGCATATCCCACCAGCCCACCTGGAATTATGATCTTAGCAATTTATCTATCTCTAACCATTCTCAATGATGTAACCTCAATAGTAAATCTGATACATAAAGCTGAATGGAAGTTAATTTGTTATTTATCATCATACTTACCTGCCCATTCATCATTCCGCCTACCAGTGTATGCTGGTCTCGCGGATTATACTGCAGGTCGAGTAAAGGCTGTGGTGGTTTTATGACTAGCTCGGGGGCATTTGCATTGTCTGTAAAAAGTGTAACTTGTTTTATCGGAAAGTTTTGGTACGGTACCAATCAGTTCACCTCGTTGTGATTACCTATGTCCCAAATGTAAGAATACTGCGGGCTTCTGTTATTTCTCATAAGTTCGACATCTGCATGTGCCGCTGCTAATCGAGCCCCGCCATCTGACTGCCAGGAAAGGGCCCTCACTGCCCGTTTCGCTCCAGGCTCTCGGTACACGTTAACTGTTTGACAAGTGCTTTGTTCCACCGGCGGTATATTCGGCAATTCCGTGTAATATGTTTGATACATGTCGATCGCGTTGTTTTGTAATATGTTGTGTTCCATACTCTGAAGACAATACAATAAAAAAGATTTGTTTTTAGTGGTATTTTCGACGAAAGCAGTGACTAATAATGACTTACATGTCCAAGGTGCATAACAGCGTGAATGTAGGCATCATCTTTCTCTATTTTACGTCGATATCTCTGTCCCGCTTCAGGATCATTCAGGTTGATGTCTTTCGGCCATCCACCTTCTACGTGGTTTATGCCTGTGCTTGTGTATTCGGCCCTAAAAACAACTTAATTGTGGTAAATACCATGCCTGAGTGGCAATCAAACAAACATAATTTGACGATATCGTAGGGTAACTTACCTGACTGAATTCACCCAATGTTCAGACATTGTCACCGTATTCTGTATGCCAACATGCACTGGATTCCGAAGAATATAGTTTTTATAGAAAGAAGGATTGCAAGGAATACTGACTGTAATTTCTGGCCCATGGTCATCAAATAAAAGCTGTTTTCCAAAGTATTTTCTGCGTTTTGAGTATTCGTATGTCAGTTCCGTTTTCTCTGGTTTGTCGACCATGCTTCCAATGAAACTTATTTTAAAGAAAAAAGCACCTAGGTTACGTTAATTCGTTTGATCAATGAAACCACCAGGGAATGTATAAGTTTATCGTCGTCACTAGTTATCGACAAACCTCCAATATTCAAATATTTGGTAACATTTTGAATAAAAAAAAGGCACGGCCACTATTTTCATCCATACTAATATTCATCATCATCAGCCTGTAGAAGTCCACAGCTGTACCTTCATTGTCCCTAGAATGCCACGACAAACGGTTTTTAGCCGCCTTCAACCACCGACTTCCTGCGAAGTTTATAATGTATTTAGTTCATCGAGGGAGGGCCTTCCTATGCCGCGTCTTCCGGTTTGTGGTCGCCACTGGAGAACCTTTATTTACCAACGGTTGTCAGTTCTGCGAGCGATATGCCCTGCCCATTGTCACTTTAACTTACTAATTCTGAGAGCTATGTCGATGATCTTGGCTCTTCATTCCTGATTCTACCATGCAGTGAAACCCCTAGCATAGCTCGCTGCGCTACTCTACACGGCCTATAGTTAGCGACTACATCACGTACGTGGCAACACACACTGATTATAGACTTTCGTCTTGAGGCTCTGCGGTATGTGTAATATGACATAGTTTCCCGAACGCTGCTCGAGTGCATTCGTCGGTTGACCTCTTTGTCGAAGTTGGACCTTCCTAGTTGAATCGTCAACAACTTCGACAATATCGTGTGTTATGTATGTAGGAGGTAATTTTCAGAACTACTGATTCGATTGTGAAAATTATTTTACTAATTAGAAGCTACATTATCCCTGAGCGCTGTAGGCTATTTCACGCGCACAAAGTCGCGGGGGTTCAGCTAGTGCGTAATAAAAAACAGTAATAACCGTGAAGTAATAATGCAGCAGTGTGTAATAATGTAATCAAGTTTATTGAAAATTCTAATACAACGGCAAGTTATAATGCAGCAGTATGTAATAATGTAATCAAGTTAATTCAAAGTTTTAATACAATGGTATTGGATCGGCGGGAGAGGCACGTCTCAGGGTCAATACTATCAATCGTGGCGTGGAAGCCGCTAGTTTAGCCGTACACTGCTCCAAAAGAATTTTCCACCTTATCGCAGCTCTGTCTTGTGACGACATGTTTTTCAATTGCTCGGCCTATAGAAAATAAAAGCAAGACATTTTTCAATTTCATCAATAGCTTTTTGACTTATCACTGGTTCGGTTACAAGGTGTTATGAACGGATTCAGTGGACTACAGGGAAGCTCCTTTCATACACAATAAGCTCTGGTTGTTAGGAAATTAATGTAATCGCTCTTACAGAATATCCTAAAGTGTTTTCAAGAGTGCTGATCGGTAGACGTGCATTCAATTCTCCAGTGTGGTCCGCGAATCGCACCCGAAGTTCTTCGTCGCTAATATTGCTATAACACAAAAAAAACCTCTTAGTAAAGGTCTTGTCTTTGAATGTTAAATTACTTTAGTTGGGTAGTGGTTTTTGACCAGATATACCTACGTACAGTTTTGATCATGGCCGAGCTGAAGTTGGCCGTTACAATGAGCACAGCGTGGACAAATTCGTTACTAAAAAATCTATTACGCTGCTAACCGGACTTGATTACATTGATTTTAAACCGGTTTAACTTACGTTGATTATTTTCGAGTATACGACCCGAGGTTTCGAGCAAATTAGATGCTTTACGAAAATTTTGTATAAAAATACCTTCAACTTGGCCAAGATCCATCGGTACGGCCACCCGAGGGTAGCCGTCTGGCTGCTCTTTATTTATAGGCAATTTATTGCGTAGTCAAATGGTAAATATGGCGGCCGCGGCTCCTGGTTGTATCAGTAGGTAGGTAGTTATTCGAACTATTATTCCTACTCGATGGCAACAGGACCCATCGAACAGGCTTGGAAGGCTACTGCTGTTAGGGCATTATACAATACCTGCAGTACAGTTCTGCCGAAATAACTCGGCCGCTCTCATAAAAGGGTTTGGCTGCGCAATCGATTTTTAAGAGTAGGAGCATGGCTAACTTCACGGCGTAAGCCTGGTTATATCGGCCTTAGTCAGAGTTTTGCAACGCTACTTTCACTCTCACACATGAGCGTGTTTCATAGGTTTTTGTAGTAGTTGCCCACACTGTCCGCTAGAGGTGCTGTTTCGGTTTCCATACAAAAACAGGAACACATCAACTGTGTTGAGGCTCACGGGTGAGAGTGAAAGCAGTGGTGAAAATGTTTTAGGCCTCTGTACGGAGAGCGTGAACCATAATGTTGTGACTGGCAATTGGGACGACCGACTCGTCTTTCTAATAACCGAAAAGGTGTCGTGACGCCTTTACATCTAGACGCCTTGCTTAGAATCTTCTACATCCGAACCATATCCGGACGGAAGATAGCCACCAACGGGCTTCATTACAACACGTTTAAAAAATTATAATGACATACAGCGGGGAGATGAGTTCGTCCAAGTCGAGATGCGTCAATATCGCGTGCAAGGAGGCGCAGAACGGCGCGGCGCTGGCCAGCCGGTCCCGGATCTGAGCCACGGATGCGGCGCACGCGCGCTCACCGCTCCAAGCTGCCCACGCGGCCGCTTCGCCGCCTCCTGCTGGATAGAGGATAGAAAATCTGTTCGTCCAGTCGAGATGCGTAAACAGGGCTTGTAAGGTGGTACCTAGTCTAGGTGCTAGGTAGATTAGGTAGGTTCTATTTTAGACATGATTTAAAAAAGTGCCTTCGATCAAGAATGTAGGTAGGTGTAAATTGATGCCTCATTCGTTATCTTTTTTACTTTAAATTAGGTGTTGTGTTGCCCACCTGTTAATCACTAAACCTTGCCCAATACAAATGCAATACTTACCTATCTCTCAGGTCACGTTCAAACTAACTGTTAAGACGTGCCCTACGTGGCATTGCACTGCACCATCCATTTCGGGACATAAAGTTAAAATTCTCATGTAAGTACCTGTAATTTCACCGGCAACCATACCCTCCAATTTGGAAGCTCTAAACCGGAACAGTGCAATGCGAGAATTGCCTACTGCTTGACGGAAGTAATAGGTATGGTGGTATTACTTCTCCGGACGAATTCTTTCACAAGTAGCTCTACATCACACTAAATGAGGTCTTTTAGGCCTGAACTAATCAAATAAGTGTATATACGTGTGTTAGCTTGGTTCCGTATGTAGAGCCGCAACGCCTCCGCGTCCGCCGTGTGTGGCTGATGCGTGACGACGCTGCGCGCGCTCACTTGCATCTTCACGGCTCGTCCGCGCCACGTCACCTTAGCGTCCGCTATGAAGAGCACGCTCTCTAGAGCACGCCAGTCTTCTGCTCTGTTATAAAACATAAACCCCCCAACGATAGTTTAATATATTAATTGCTGAAATTAGTCCTGTACTGTCACTGTTTGTCATTCACTATATACCTACGATCTCATCTGATCACACTGCAAGGCAAAGGCCTGCCTTCCCTTTTTCCATTTTAAATCTTGAGATTCCACTGGCCAAGATACTGAAAACCCGTCTAGTTCATTGAGCCACACATTAGCGCAGGGATCGATAAACTTAATACACTTTTGTTGATGTCGATAAAGAAAATCTTCTTCCCAAAATGTACGAAATCCGTACATAGGTTTTGAAAACTTTTAATCGATTTTTAGTGCGAAGCATGTAGGTTTTCATTTGAGATTTGACGTCATCTCGTGCACGTTATTTTTCCGAGAATCAGCCCTGCTCGAGATCTGAAAAGGGCTTTGTTAAAGAAGCTATCGGTCACAAAGCCATTTTTTTATTGATATGCATTTTTACCTTTGTATCGTATCGATGTCAAACATGTCCAACGTGAGGGAAGCGGGAGTTGTATTATCCATTATATCCACGCTTCGTACTGCCATGTCTGTACCTTCAAACGACATTGTATCGGTCAGTCCACAGCCTTCAGAGTCTTAAGTCTACGTTTTCCACCACGCTTACATAGGTACACTAATTTATGCTAGTGTACAATAAAGTGTTCATCTATATACCTATCTCGTGACTAGTGGGCGGGTTAAGTAAACATGTTTTGTATAGACAAAATAAGTTGCCGAAACGGTCCGCTACATGCGCTGCTTCGGTTCTATATAAAAACACACGTAACGCGCTCACAAGCCAAGTAAGAGTGTACGCACGGTGCAAAACGAAGACTAGGGAGGGTGTTTAATTTCTATGTAATTGGTCTACTTTATTATCAGTAGGGAAGTTGTATGATGATGTCTTACCTGTTTTTGTCTTTATAGTTTTTGCCGGCTTAACAGATTTTACCACCACCAACAAATCCACATAAACATTGGAGCTTTCTGAAAATAAAGACCTACTCAAAAGTTGCTAGTTAACGTCGTCCGTCGTGAGGAGGCATGAATAAATGAGATATGTACTATCAGTATAGTATATACTAACAGTAGGTACCTACGACTGCGGTTCAAATCCCGTGACTGCACAGTTATGGAAACGTGGAAGAAGAAATAGGCTAACGGATTTTTTTCCCAGTCTCATGCAGTCCTAACAGGATCCCCATGGGTATGAGGAACTACGAGTACCATATGTTGCCACATGATACTAGTAACATGCTAGTAACCCAGAACAAACCTTTGCAGTACAGTATTCTAATGAATATTCTATTAATTGCGTCTAGGTTTGGTCACGTTGGAACATGAGTCATTTTAGTTTAGAAGACGATTGAAAATGATCAAACAACTTTTGACTTCGAACTTTTTCTTTCTACTCTCTCTTGTTTTGACTTGGACTTTATGAATTTACCTGGTAATTTTAATACTTCAGCCAGTCCACAGTACCCCGAGGATAGTTTAGTCGGTATGTGTAGCAGAGGCAGGTACGAACCGAAGGTGTCTCCACTGTGGATGCTTACGTCGGATAATGCTTCGTTCAGTGAAAGATAGAACGGAGATGAAACCTATAAAAAAAATATTGATATAAATAACTCTGCAGTTTTATACATAGTCCAGGCCCAATTCCCTAATTTAAAAACATTCCAGTTAATATATATAATCTCGTGTCAGTCGTACTGTCTCGTATAGTAACTACGTATTACATATTCTTCGAAACGCGAAGATTAACTAATAGTTACTATACGTGACAGTGCGACTGACACGAGATTATATTGTGACTAGAATGTTCTTAAATTAAAGAATTGGGCCTCTGATCCAACACTAGGATTCCGAGGAAGGACGCGGAAGGAGTGTAGTGCGGATCCTATACCCACCCTGATGAAGACCCTCGATTAGGGTCGAAACCTGTTGGTGCTTCCACCAACATATCGGTACGTGAAAATTTCCCGTTTTTACAAAATGAAGGATTCCGTGTATCGTGAGTATCAGGAACTACCAGAACCATGGTACCACGACACCAGACGGAACCGGAACAAATATTAGCAGATCATGTAAACATTTATTCCGCAGCGGGAATCGAACCCGCAATCTCTTGCGTCTTAGTTGGCTACTCGCCCGCCCCGCGCCACCAAGGACGATGGGGGATTAGCCATAATCAACTCGCTTGGCAGGCAAATTGGTGATTGCAGTATGGTTAAGTAGGTACACTTATAGATGCTGCTCGCTTGACAGGCGAATTGGTACTCAGGGTAGATGCTGCTGTCCATCCCGTGGTGTGTTAATCCCTCAGTCGGCCTTTACGACATCCACGGGAGTAGACGCATGGGTCAATATTCTAATGCCGGACATGCCACGACATGTAGTCTTATATTTACCTGAGGCCTATATAATTCGTTGGTGCCACTTTTTAAACAGATCTTCGGAGATGAAATTTCAACTGAAATAAAGATAACAAATTGCAGTAGGTATACATCTTTTTTTTGTCATAATCGGTTCTTGTTCTTATAGGTTTGCAGCTCTACGTACCAACATCACCAACGAGGAATCTTTCGTAAAAGGTCAACACAAAGTATTCTGATCCCCATACATCAACATTTATTGTGTCGACATCAGAGTCCCTCAATGTAAATGAAGTAACTCCTCTCGATTCTCCATTTGTCTTCTTTCGACCTATTACACGTGGGCTATTCTTTGCTATGACGATACCTACGACAAGACCATTTTTTATGTTTGAATTTAAATTATTTAGTCGAACTTTCTGTACACCCGCCATTTTTCAAGAATAAATTTAGTTCTAGCCTCAGAATATTGACTAAAGCAGTTCAAGTTCAGTCAGTTACTACTAAAGTTAGAATTTCCCGCCTTCCGACAATCAGTCAGTTGTGACGTCACGTCTAGTCAACACGACATGTCATTTCAAAAAAACTACCTCCCTGCAAACGATCAGTATTTTTCCTATTCCATCAAACTGATTACGGTCAACATCTATTATTTTGCCATTGACAAAATAAATCTAGTTCCGACCATCGACCGACCGACTCTACAGTCACATTCCACTCGATGAAAATTTTGCTAAGAACGCACAAAACGATTACATTCGTTCAATAGTGTTCCACTTGGCTTTAAACTGATAAAAACTATATTTTCAAAAATTTTGTTCACAGGTGTCTGAAACGAAATCTGTCAAACAAACTTATCAAATAAACCAAACCAAACACGCAAACACTGTAAACAAACATGTGATATGTGGAAATTACTCGAGAAATTGTGGATGGATTGGAAAGAAATAGAAAGCAAGAAAGGACTGTAGAATAATATAATGAGATAACTAATTCTAGATAACTATAGCTCAGTCTGAGCCTCAAGTTCAGACACTCTTGTCGACTACTGTGCGTGCGTGGACTCTATCATCAAGAAGCTATTGCCAATTATTATGTTATGTAGCAACTAAATTACCTCTTCAGGATATTTAGAGGGTATTTAAATATAAAATTCTATTTCAGTTAGGCTAAGTACATGTTTTTGCATATTATAATGTATATAATAAAATATATGGTAACAGAATATACTGTTTGTAATTTATTATTGTCTATAATCAGTGCGTGTTGCGAGTGATGACTTAGAGAACCATGATTACCGACATAGTTCTCAGAATCAACAAGTTTAAGTGGCAATGAGCAGGTCATATAGCTCGCAGAACTGACACCCGCTGGGGAATAAAGGTTCTCCAGTGGCAAACACAGATAGCTTTTACATCATCACAGGAGGAGATGGAGAGGTCTATTCTTAGGCCAGACATAGGTACCACAGCATTTAAATTAAATAATATTGTTTAAACTAAAAAATTATAACAAAGAATCATAGATCAGTCTTTACTTCTAAGAACTATCATAAATTGTAATTTAATGTATACTTATATTATTAAATGTGTGCATCAGTGTGAATCACCAATGTGCCTGAATTTACAAATTACACATTCCTAAGCAACATTTTTCTCTTAAGTAGGTATCACAATTTACATTTATAAACAAAAAAAACATGTATCTTTTAACACTGTTCAATTTAAAGATTTATAAGAGGTGAAATCAGACTTCATGTTTTACAAAATTATTCCAAAACGGTATTCATAAGGTCCGATAATGATCCGATAGCTTTTGGAGATTTCTCTACAACCTATCTTTTTCTATGTAGGTAGCTGATGTGCTGGCTGTAGCACCCGAATGCGAAGAGTCACTGAAAAAATAAAGTATACAACATAAAATTAAACTACACATGTACCTGTCTTATTATGTTTTTTAACATTTGGCTTCTGATCAGTATGTCCATTCATCATCTCCATCATGAAACTTATCGAAGTCCACTGCTGGACATAGGCCTCCCGCATAGAATGCCACAACAAACAGTCTTGTACCACCTCCATGCACCATTTTCCTGGAACCTTTATAATATCTTTGGTTCATTGAGAGGGGGGGAAGGGCCTTCCTCTTCTGCGCTGGGTTTGTGGTTGCATAACATAACATAGTTATGCAGGTGCAGGTTATATATCAAATATTATTTATACTTACTATCATCAGTCGGTAGACATCCACTTTTGGATGATGCCTCCCTCGAAGCGTGCAATGGAGGTAATTTGCACGCTTGGCAGGCGGATTGGTGATCATAGTTTGGTGTTTATTACTCAGGTGAATGCTGCTGCCCTGGCGTAATCCGTTAGTCGCCTTTTACGACATTCACAGGAGGAGTTCGAGGAGCCCTATTCATAGGCCGTTTTAACTTATTCCTAGACTGGTAAATATTTCATTTTCACCGTTTTAAATGTTAATTCTACAGCATATTACGAAAAAAATAACTTCAGAATGTCAAACATTACGCAAATGTCAAAAAACGATAATTTTTACCCATCTGAATAGCTGGGTAAAAATTGGCAAAATTTGGTGGCGTTCTTAGCGTTTTTAATCTGTCTGTAACGACCGTGAAAACAGTTACAAACGATCACAGTGAGCACTTTCAAATCGAATGGAACATCATTTGTGATCAAAAATAACGAAAATAACGTAAATGTCACCCAAAAGGAACGCACTCAAACTGATAAAAACGATATTTTCAAAAATTTTGTTCACAGGTGTCTGGAACGAAATCTGTCAAACAAACTTGTCAAACAAACCAAACCAAACACGTAAACACTGTAAACAAACATGTGGTATGTGGAAATTACTCGAGAAATTGTGGATGGATTGGAAAGAAATAGAAAGCAAGAAAGGACTGTAGAATAATATAACGAGATAACTAATTCTAGATAACAATAGCTCAGTCTAAGCCTCAAGTTCAGACACTCTTGTCGACTACTGTGCGTGCGTGGACTCTATCATCAAGAAGCTATTGCCAATTATTATGTTATGTAGCAACTAAATTACCTCTTCAGGATATTTAAATATAAAATTCTATTTCAGTTAGGCTAAGTACATGTTTTTGCATATTATGTATATAATAAAATATATTGTAACAGAATACCTACATATACTGTTTGTAATTTATTATTGTCTATAATCAGTGCGTGTTGCGAGTGATGACTTAGAGATCCAAGATTACCGACATAGTTCTCAGAATCAGCAAGTTTAAGTGGCACTGAGCAGGTCATATAGCTCGCAGAACTGATACCCGCTGGGGAATATAGGTTCTCCAGTGGCAAACACATTAGATGGCTTTTACATCATCACAGGAGGAGATGGAGAGGTCTATTCTTAGGCCAGACATACCATAGCATTTAAATGAAATATTTTGTTTAAACTAAAAAATTATAACAAAGAATCTTAGATCAGTCTTTACTTCTAAGAACTATCATAAATTGTAATTTAATATATAGTTATATTATTAAATGTGTGCATCAGTCAGTACCAATGTGCCTGAATTTACAAATAAGACATTCCTAAGCAACATTTTTCTCTTAAGTAGGTATCACAATTTACATTTATAAACAAAAAAACACATGTATCTTTTAACACTGTTCAATTTAAAGATTTATTAGAGGTGAAATCAGACTTCATGTTCTACAAAATTATTCCAAAACGGTATTCATAAGGTCCGATAATGATCCGATAGCTTTTGGAGATTTCTCTACAGACTATCTTTTTCTATGTAGGTAGCTGATGTGCTGGCTGTAGCAACCGAATGCGAAGAGTCACTGAAAAAATAAATTATACAACATAAAATTAAACTAGACATGTACCTGTCTTATTATGTTTGTTAACATTTGGCTTCTGATCTACTGATCAGAAGAATGATGAATGGACATACTTGTCCATTCATCATCTCCATCATGAAACCTATCGAAGTCCACTGCTGGACATAGGGCTCCCGCACAGAATGCCACAACAAACAGTCTTGTATCACCTCCATGCACCATTTTCGTGGAACCTTTATAAATATCTTTGGTTCATTGAGAGGGGGGAAGGGCCTTCCTCTTCTGCGCTGGGTTTGTGGTTGCCACTCGAGAACTTCATTCCCCAACGGTTGTCAGTTACTTGGTGGTAAGTCCAATTGTAAACATAGTTATGCAGGTGCAGGTTATATATCAAATATTATTTAGACTTACTAATCATCAGTCGGTATACATCCAGTTTTGGATGATGCCTCCCTCATAGCGTGCAATGGAGGGAATTTGCACGCTTGGCAGGCGGATTGGTGATCATAGTTTGGTGTTTATTACTCAGGCGAATGCTGCTGCCCTGGTGTAATCCGTTAGTCGCCTTTTACGTCATCCACAGGAGGAGTTGGAGGAGCCCTATTCTTAGGCCGTTTTAACTTATTCCTAGACTGGTAAATAATTAATTTTCACCGTTTAATAATGTTAATTCTACAGCACATAACGAAACAAATAATTTCAGAATGGTAGCAAATGTCAAACATTACGCAAATGTCAAAAAACGATAATTTTTACCCATCGGAATAGCTGGGTAAAAATTGGCAAAATTCGGTGGCGTTCTTAGCGTTTTTAATCTGTCTGAAAGGACGGTGAAAACAGTTACAAACGATCATAGTGAGCACTTTCAAATCGAACGGAACATCATTTGTGATCAAAAATAACGAAAATAACGTAAATGTCACCCAAATGGAATGGACCCTACATAATATTTATTTTCTCTATGCATCCATCAAAATCAAATCCATCAAAAAAATTAAAGCGCGCGAATTTGTTTTTATTTATTCGTCCGTGTTGTTAGGGATTAATATATTATTTATTGTCTTTGCATAATCCTTTTATATTTATTAAGTCACACGCACTCGTAGCTCCAGCAATATACTCAGCCTCAGCTGTAGATAATGCTACACAGTTTTGTTTTCTTGAAAACCATGATACCACATTTCCATTGAATAGAGTAACAGATCCACTAATACTCTTTCTATCATTGTGATTACCTCCCCAGTCTGCATCAGAATAGGTCTCGATAATATTTTCTTTGTTATTCTTGACATAGGTCAAACCACATTTTTTCGTTTCTTTTAAATAACGTAGAACTCGTTTTGCTTGAGTCCACAGACTCTTGGTAGGTTTATCTAAGTATTGACTCAGGAACGTCGTACTAAAGGCAATATCTGGCCTTGATACTGTAGCTAGAAACATCAACCCTCCAATCAGCTGTCTATAGGGCACATCAACATAATTATCATCATCTGCTTGAAAACCTTTTGTCATAGGAATTTTGGTTCCATTTGCCTCTGTCATGTTAAATTTTTCTAACATATGATCTATTTGTTTTTGCTGAGTTATTCTGAGGATTTCACCTTCTCTTTGTATTTCCATTCCAAGAAACTTGTTAACTTCACCAAAATCTTTAGCATTAAATTCTTTCTTTAATTTTTCTTTTATAATATCAATGTTTGTTTTAGATCCTGTTATTAAAATATCATCTACAAATACTATCATCCAAACTTTATCATTCATGTAATACATACAGAAGTCATAACTTGATCTTCTAAATCCAATTTTTATTATAAATTGATTCAGTCTATCATTCCAACATTTAGGACTCTCTTTTAATCCATACAAGCTTCTATTTAGCTTTAGAACTTTATCTTTTTCTTTACATTTTACCCCTTTTGGTATTTTCATGTATACATCAGACTCCAACATTCCATTTAAAAATGCGGTTGGAATATCCATTTGATGTATTTCAAAATCATTTTGCACAGCATGTGATATGAATGTTCGGACAGTGCTCATTCTCGCCACAGGGGAATAATTTGCTGTAAAACCATCATCTTTTTGAAGAAATCCCCTTGCCACTAGTCTCGCTTTCTTCACATCATTGTCTTTTCTTACAAAAATCCATTTTGCATCAATAGCTTCATTATTATATGGTAAATCAGTAATCGTCCATGTTTTCATTTTTTCAAGTGCATTCAATTCTTTTTCTATAGCTTCACCCCAGCCTTTTTTCATAGCTTCATTATAACTCTTCGGCACTTCTTCTACTATATTTGCATTAAAAGCATAATAAGTCTCATAGTCTTGTAGTTCTTTTGGTATATTAACTCTTCTTCCACTCTTTGTATATGTTTCTTGTATACCTTCTTTCACTGGCTCAGGTGCATCAATAAATTCATCATTATCACTATCTTGGATATCTTTATTTATAACATTCTTTGTATTACTTACCTTGCTCTTACTTCCTTTCTGTTTCGATGAACCTGGCTTATTCTCTTCCTCATTTATTTCTTTGTATATCACAGATCTCTCACTGTCTTTTTTCACTTCTTTAATTTCATCATATATCACATCCGTTTCATCAAAATGTACATCTCTAGACACCACAATTGTGTCTTCTTTTGGATCCCATAGTCTGTAGCCATTCTGTCCATAGCCGACAAACCTCATATCTTTTGCTCTCTTTTCAAATTTTGATAGTCTTGGCATTACAACCATCCATGCTTTGGATCCAAATACTTTCAGCCTTGATAAATCGTTTTTCCCATAGAATATTTCTGCAGGTGTTCTGAAATTTATAGCTGCACATGGGCATCTATTTATTTGATACATTGCGCATCTTACAGCTTCTCCCCACAGATTTTTCGGAAGATTCGATTCAAACATTAGTGCTCTTGCCTTATTATATACTGATCTATTCATTCTCTCTGAAACGCCATTCATTTGGGGACTATATGCTTGCGTATATTCAATTTGAATACCGTTTCTTTTTGCATAGTCTCCTATTACTTTGTTTTTAAACTCTCCACCGTTGTCACATCTTATTCTTTTTACTTTATTTCCAGTTTGTCTCTCTAAGTAATTTACATAGTCTACCAATCTTTCTGTCGCTTCACTTTTATTTTTTAAAAGATAAACTACGCCAAAATGACTGTAATCATCAACTATAACTTGATAATACCTTTCATCATTTGTTGTTGGAACGGTCACAGGTCCCGCTACATCCGTATGTAAGAGTTCACACATCTGTTTAGATCTCGGCATTGTTACTGGATGGAAAGGTAATCTAGTTGATTTTGCTTTCATACAAATATCACATCTTTTATCGTTGTTCGGTAAATTCAAAGTTCTTAGCCCATTTCGGTTTAAATGTCCTAGTCTCTGATGCCATAACATACTTTTGTCATAACTAGTTGTTGTGTGACATTCATTTTCACGTTTCATCAATAATCTCAGAATATATAGTTTTCCACATTTTTCTCCATAAACTCTTTTATTATTCTTTGAGATTGTTATCATTTTATCTTTGAATATCACTGTATGTTCTTTTTCCAGTAGTTTGTTAACTGATAACAAGTTTTGTACTAATCCAGGCACTATTAGGGCTTCTATATCTATTTCTATGTGTCTATATTTTGTTTTCAATTTTCCTTTCTCTTTTGCTACTAAATACTGGCCATTTGCCACTTTTATCTTTATTGGCTCATCTAAATTTTCAATTTTCGTCATAAACTCGCTGTATCTTTCTTGTATCATATTATCTGTTGCTCCAGAATCCACTACGAACTTAATTTCGTTACTATCATCAGTCATATTTGTCTCTGCTGTATACGCTGTAAATGACATTGGCATACAATCATTTGTTTCTATCGTTTCTGCTGCATTCGCTGTACCTCCTCCTCTGTTTCTTCCTCTATAGCCAAAAAATGGTCTTCGTGCTGATGATCTGCCTCTCATGGTATTTTGTCGACATTGATTGTATTTATGACCTCTTTTTCCGCATTTATAACAATTTAAATTTTCTGCGTTAAAACTGGTTTCATTATTTGTTATATTATCATTTGGATTTTTAATTTTTAACTCTGCATCTAATAATCTGGCTTTTACGAAATCTAAAGTAAGTTCTTTTTCACTTGACATTGTTTCTATTGATGTTATTACGTTATCATAATCATTCGGCAGTGTTAATAGTAAATGACAAACTTTGTCCGTTTCTGCCATGGTTTCGCCAATACTCTCTATTTCATTTAATATGTTTTCAAATTTTAGGTAGTGATCTTGTAGTTTGCTTTCTTTGGTGCATTTTAAATTTAATAACTTTCTTTTCAATTGTAGTTTGTTAAATACTGATTTTCTTTCGAATACTTCTTCTAATGACCTTATCATCTCATTAGATGTTGCAGATTTTTTAACATAGGATAGATATTTATCCGATAAGCATTGCACAATTATCGACTTTGCTTTGGTATCTTTTTCAGTTTCAGGCTTCACTTGTTTTATTGCTTCAGCAACCCCTCTTTCTTCCAACAGTAATTGCAATCGGAATTTCCAATTTTGGAAGTTCGTTCCTTCTTTTAGGAATGGCAGTACTTCATATTTTCTCGTATCCATATTTACGAATTTATTTTCTTCTTACGTTTTGAAATTGTTTTTTTTTCACTTGTTTGCGGGCATCACTGACGTTGCAGCCATATTTTCCATTTTTTTACTTTTTACCACAATATTTTTCCTATTTTGGGTTTTACTTACATTTTTAAATAGCCCATAACCTTTTAGATAGGTAAAAACATAAAACAGGATGGTGGTAAAATATTATATTTGAATTCACATATTTATTCAATGCTCTTCCATTTATGCAGTTACTGACAAGACAAGATGATACGTAGAGGTTCTACCTCTTGTTGAACACAGACTATATGGAACAGACTAAATAATAGACTTAACAGTTAGGGCGCTCCGACTCCGCGATTAGTAAATAGATATCTGTTTGTGTTTGTTTTCAGTCAGTCAGTTTCATTTTGTTTTGCAAAAATACGTAGCGATTGATTATATTCTCTTGGCGTGTGTTGCATTTGTATCTCCAGTTGTTCTATGAGTATCGCAGAGTACTTTTGATGAGTATATTCAAGTAGTTCACTAGTTCAAGTATCTTTTAGGTGATCATTCAACACAGTGTTGTTAAAGTGATTGTGATGTGAATTGCGCCGATTGCGCGTCGCGTCCAACTCCAGTGAATCGTAGTACCTACCTAGTTGTTGTGTGAAAAATCGCATCTTTCAAGGAAAAATGCTTTTTAAAGTGGAATCTGGTTCCACAAGCAAATCAGGAAATGAATTTCAAACAGTAGAATTAGAGCGACAAAATGTAGACTACACAGATTGTTCAAAACGCTTCTACCAAGTTTCAAGAGATTTTTCAAAACAATATGCTCATATTTATTATGCTAGACTGAATACCTTTAGAAATATCTTAGCTCCAGTGATCAAGAAGAAGTGGTCAAATACTTACAAGATATTGAAACTATGTGAACTTCGTGACAAGGGTACCACTTGTATCATTGTTGGTACTATCTTTAAGCACCAGGAGTTGAAACCTAGCATTCTGAAGGAATTGTCTGACCAACTGGAAATTATACCACAGCCAACGAGGTAAAGTAATTATTGTCCTAGTGGTAAATAAAATGATTGCTATCTTATCTTTCTTCTTATCTTATCATTTGTCGCAGGAAGTCGGTGGATGGAGGCGGCTTAAGACCGTTCGTCGTGGCATTCTAAGGGGGAGGCCTATACTATAGTCCAGCAGTGGACTTCTAGAGACTGGTGATAATGATGATGATCTCCATCTATTACTAGATAACTTTTGTAAGCCAAGCCGTGTTTGTTGCCAGATTCTTCTAGGCTTGGTTGCGTCGGAACAGGAGTAATTTTAGTTTATAAGACGATTCAGAATGATTCTTGTGATTTCAATGAATAAAATTCTTTTTGACTTTGACTTATTTTGGTTGGGGTGTAGACAAGAGGGATTTAAAATTGGTCCCCTTATCTACACCCTCAAGGGTGGCTTATCGACAATGACCGATATTTCGAGCAAGATTTTTAATATTTTTAAATCTCATTTCAGAACTCACTTTGTTGCGGACTCAGACAGTCTAGTGTTGGAAGATGAACTCCAGAGAATCAAATTAGTTGGAGACTGCATTGATGTTCATCAAGTAGTGACTGGTGTTGTTTGTGCCATCTTAGGTAAGTTTCTGTGCAAACAATTAAAATAAAATTACTGTTGCTCTTAGAAATTGTGAACCAAACATGGTTTATTTATCCATTTAACATTCCTAGGTTCTGAGGATGAGGATGGAATATTCACAGTTCAAGATGTCTGCTGGCCAGGGTGTCACATTCAAAAGCCTCTTCCAAAACTTAATGAGGATAGGTTTGTAACGTGAATTATTATTTTGAAGCCAATTTTACACCCTTATATGACTACTGTGGCCTGGAACCTTTTATAAATCAAGCAAGCTTTGTAACCTTTTAACTATCTTAAAAAAAAGGAGGAGTTGTCAATTTGGTTGCTTTTTTTTGGAAAATTATTTTTTGATTTGAATTTAAATATAACATAACACCCAACAGTCACATACGTAATCTTGACCCCACACTAGGATTCCCTGTGTTGTGGGTATCAGGACCTACGAGGACCATGGTACCATAACACCCAGACCCGGAACAAATATATGCAGATCATACAAACATTTGTCCCGCTGTGGGAATCAAACCCGCAACCTCTTGCATCTCAGCCTGGTACTCCCCTGCCGTGCCACAGAGGCATCACGTTATACACATCCATACATATATACACATACAGGTACAGGTACAGGATACATCCATATTGGTCCCAGTTTAATCAAAATCCAGTTATGATGATGCAATCTATAAGGAATTGAAGGAACTCCATATAGCGATTTTGGTATTTTTAGCAACAAGTTAGCATTTGCATTTAGAAAGTATCATTTGGTGAAGTGAAATTGATGAAGAAGAACACAAATGGCCACTGAAACTCCTCAATGATAAGTATTTCACGGGTGGCGATAAGATATCTCGATTAAAATAGTTAAAAGACTACTTGAAGTAAATATAAATAAATAGTTCTGATGAAAATGGTAACATCGATCGGCATGGTATGCCTTGGTTGAATCCTTTCGCCACACTGGTTTTTTCACCATCAAAATATAATCCAGAACTTAGTCTGTACACAACAGCGAAAGTCGTTTTTTTTATTAAAAATGATGTTTTCAGATTTGATATTTTTTGGTTTGATATTGTTCTCACAAATTACATTTTCTAGGTATGTAGTGATCATGTCTGGCCTAAACTTGTCCTCAAAGACAGCTGAGCACATGTTTTCACTGCACCTCCTGATGGAATGGCTGTGTGGACTCGCAGGCACATCTGTTTATCAAGGAGAGATTTCTAACATTGTTAGAGTCATTGTTGCAGGTAATTACAATGCAGGAATTTCTGAACAAATTACCGATTAAAATGCTTGAGGCGCGAAAACAAAAACAGGCCTATTACATCCTAGCCGGGCCAAACACAAATCAATTTATTAATGAGTTTCTTTGTACCCTAAAAAATTAGTACTTTATAGCATATTATTAAGACCTATGTTAATGTAAATAACTAGTGTTTATTAGATTTATACATCATGTTCTACAAACTACACACTGTTCTTAAAGAAGGATAAATTATATTTTCATCATCACTCTGAAATTCCCTTTGTGATCCAGGTGGAGTATTTGCAAATTATTCAACTGAAAATGCCCTCAATGAGTCAGATGTGATAGCATCATCTGGGCTAGTTGATTCGTTTGCAGCATCTCTCAGCGCTGTTGCTCCACTCGATCTTATGCCTGGCTGCAAAGACCCAACTGGAATTATGCTGCCTCAGAAACCATTTCATTACTGTGAGTTATTTTTTAGTGATCAAAGTTCATCTTAACTTATACTAGACAATTGTGTGATCTGTATGATAATTGTCCTTTTTGTTCCAGGCTTATTTCCTAAAGCAACAGAATACAAAACATTCAATAGAGTGTCCAATCCTTATGAATGTGATATTGGAGGTAACAAGGGATTAACAATTTTGCTTGACACTGCAGTTGTGTTAGGACTAGCTTTCACCTTAAATATTGAGAATTCTCTGGCGTCAAAGTGAACACATAAATTACACTTTTCTAGGTTTGCTTTGCCTGGGAAGTTCAGGGGAACCAATCAAAGATATAATGCGCTACAGCAGACTGGACAACAGTATGGATGTCTTGAAGAAAACTCTTGAATGGCGTCACCTCGGACCAACGCTTCCTGACACTGTACCTTGTACACCGTGCATTGACACTGATCCCTTCACCATTTACAACTGCCCAGCTATATACTTTAGTGGAAACTCTGAGCAATTTGCTACTGAATTGTACAAAGGTATGTTGTTCCCTGGGGTCAAACTGAACCTAGAAATATCTAGTCTCATTGGAACCATTATATAAAAATTAGCTACTTATACTAAATCATGCATATGTTTTCTTTGTTTTAGGAGAGGATGGTCAACAAGTGCGATTAGTGTGCGTTCCGGATTTCTGTGAATCACAAACAGTTGCAGTTATCAACTTGGCTAGTCTAGAGTGCCACAGCATGAGATTTTCATAGGCTAAAGTATATATAATTAAGTGAAGCGGATATTAATTTTGTACACATATGTAATAAAATGATTGAGAGAAGAAATATTTTTCTCATGGCTCCATCTTTCTGACATAATCAAGAACTACAACTCTAGTAAATCTCCTGCCAGGTGGCGTTAAACTAAAGTTTAGATTATTTTTTAGTCTTGCAACACTACTCGCATTTCCCGCGCCCCAGTAGTCTCGCCGCGTTCCAATTCATCCAACCCCCCCCCCACCCCACACCGTTCTATTACTCATAAATGGCTCAAAGCTAAAAGACGTGTATTTGTTTTTCTCGTGCTTTCATCGCGTTTACGATGGGTTTCTAGTACCAAAGCTGCACACCTGCGTGTGCCGTACACACGATATAAAAATGTTGTAAGTAAAATTTTTATTTAGATGTAAATTCTGCCCAAAAAAGCTGGGTTATCAACTTGGCATATTGGGTGTAATTTTCATGCAATTGTTCTCTGAAATTAGCCAATCTTGGCTATATCTCGCTGGGATTTTGGTAAACAGTTTTTACTGTTTATTTTGACCCAAGATATGTCAAGTAAAACTAGAAATATAACAGTTTGTGAGTAACCTGCTTTCACCGACGGCGACGCTGGTGGGAGGCCTTTATGTATGTTGCAAAACGGCTCTAGGTGTAGACACTACCTACTATATATAAACGTACAAAATATGCTTACATAGTATCCCTAACTAGTCTGTGATGCTTATGCCTTTCACGTGTACATGGTGTGTTCATAACAATAAGCCTCACAAAGCATGACATAGATTTTTTATGATTCTGTGTTCTAAGCCCACATTTTGAGGTTGTGCTAAATATATATTTACTAACAAGATTAGCTTGTATGTTCAATAGTTTTATATTTAAATAATAGAAAGTACTTACATGTCACTTACCTATAAATTAAAAAAAGAAATAAATTGTCCCTTTGTTACAAAATTGTGTACTTACTTTCTAACAAAAAAAAAATATGAACAATATCGCTTTAAATTTCAAACATATTTGTTACTGATGTCACTTATGTTAACATAATACATGTAAACGTAAACACATGCCTTTTCCCCCGAAGAGATGTATTGCTTTCCACAATTAACTCAACTAATGCTTTCTTTCAAATAACACACTCCTAAATAAGCCAGCAGCCAGGATAAATCAATTGGTTCCTTATACCAATGAAAATGGCCTAATAAGTCTGTTTGTACTAAATAATTACTTAACAATCATAATTAAATCTAGAAAACTTGCTTGAACACAAACAAAATTGTATTTTAAACTAGCAATACTTATTCATAATTTATCGATTCAACAGCTAAGTTTTTTTTATTTCATTTTATCCAAACTGTATGAGTAGAGCTGTAATTTTATAAGTATTTTTTTTTAATCATTGACATATTCTTTGTTAGCAATTAAAACATATCACAAATAATATAAATGCAAAAGTTAGTATGTTTGTTACTTCTTCAAGCTCAACAGGCTGAACGGATTTGAGTGAAATTTGTTATGGAGATAGGTACCTTATACCCTGGATTAACACAGGCTACTTTTTATGATCATCATCATCAATTTTCATCATTGTTCATGTGGGTGAAACCGCTAGTTGCAGCTAGTCATCCATAAAGACAGTCTCCGGTAGAAGTTGGTAGGTATCTATGTTGAGTTGATAAGTTATGTAAGTACTCACATCTATTACAAATTGCTGTGTCTAACACATGAGTAATGTCTAATCTATCTGGTTGAGACATTCAACAGATTACGACACAACCAGTACCTACATACTGATTACAATATACGTACCTTATATAAAAAGTATGTTGACATATTTCAGTGCATAATTTTGTGACACTGCTTTGATTGTTTCAAATCCCAACATTTATGCATTTTATTGGCTAAAATACTTCTATAGTATTATTAATAACAGCTGAAATTACAGACATGCACCTTTTTTCTTTTTTTTTTCTACCTTGAAAGTCGATTTTTTGTGTAGGTACCTAATTAGTTAATCATGGTAGAACCACCAGAATCCACGTTTATGCCCGAGTTCATGAGTTCTGTTACTTCTGTTACAAAAAGTAGATTGCAATGCACCTTTATTTGAATAAACTTACCTTAATCATCCGTTAGATGTTCACTGTTGGGACTGGCCTCCCCCATAGAATGCAATGTGGGGATTTGCCATAATTAAAATGGTTTAAATCAAATCATAACTAATTTAAATTAGTAATGATATGAATTTATCCATTTTGTTAATTTAAATTAGTTTTGATATGAATTAAACCGTTTCGTTGCTGCAGTAATTAATATCTGCAGGGTCACTCTCTAATTGATCTGTTATGCATACCCTAGCAATGCATATTTTACATCATTATTGCGGTATATATTCAATGTCTATCGATTTGTTTTGTCTGTTTTTATCTAATCTAACTCTATGTACTGGGAAGCAACATTGTGTGTGTACTGTGTATGGATGAAGTAAGATTTATTTTTAGACCTACTACACTCATTGTAAGAAGTTTTATATCATCTAACTAAATCATGAGTACTCAACACCAATACTACGATCACCGATCCGCCTGCCAAGTGTGATGGTAATGGTTAAACCCCCCATTACGTTCTATGGAGGAGGCCACTGACAGATAGACGATACTTACCTACAAAAAAAAATACAACCGAATTGAGAACCTCCTCCTTTTTGTGAAGTCGGTTAGTAAAGATGTAGGGAAGTTGCTATATAAATATTAATAAATAGCTTATGTAGGTATATCTCCGTCGTTTATTAACCGATTTGGAAAAATCTTTTTTTATTTAAATAGATATACTTCCAGATTGGTCCCATTTTTTTCAGAATCCGGTTCTGATGATGGAATCCATGAGGAATTGAGGGAACTCCTCAAATATTGTAGGCATACATATAGTGATTTTGATATTTTCAGCAACAAATCAAGCATTTGCATTCAGAAAGTATCATAACCCTTTCACCACTATGGTTTTTTCATATATTTTTTTTCATCCAGATATTTAGTCGAATACAATGGCGGAAGTCGGGTTTTTAAATGAAAAGTTATGTAGAGCCTTGAGTCGTAAGTTTTTGACAAGCAACTGCCACGGACGTGTTATGTAGTGTAACACGGATTTTGTATGGAGCCACTGATGAGCGCTCCTAGCGTACACTTGTTGAACCTCATTTTACATACAAAAATTCGTGTTATACTACACCATACGTCCGTGTCAATTGCTTGTTATAACTCGGACTTCGGTCTCAGCATAGCACCATCGTATTATCGTCCGTGAATTACATATCAACTCTCAGAATAAAGACTAAAGCAAAATTCTGAGCATAAATCTGTGGTTCGATAGAAATGGGACAGATTAATGGCTAGCTACTACGTAATACACTGACAATCGTTTACGTTACGTAGTTTGCTGCAAAACCCAAACTAGGGCCTCGTGCCGTTAGGACTACTTTACCGAAAGGTAGCGTTTTGAGTTTTCCATACAAACTTAATACGCTACCCATCTCTTAGGGGTAGAAAAGTCAAAATTACTCTATTTTAGACTCTTCATATATAAGGCAGCATGCTAAATTTCACCATTGTACTGGAAGTATCCAAGAGGTCTTTCATTCAGGCCTTATCTCGAGTTAAAAGCTTGTTTTTTACAGCACTTGGTATTTTCAACTTGATTGCCGTTTCTGAGAAAAAGGTTCTTGACAAACGGGGTGTTTTCTTTCTGAGGTACCAAACTCCCAAATATGAAATTCAAGTTTTATATAAGTGTGTTATCTCAAGTTATAATTAATCCGGGTTTCTATATTTAGTACCTATGAACCTACCTTTGTGTACCAGCAATAAATATAACCCATCGCCCAGGCTTCTATTTGAGGGAACTCCGTCACACGCTAGCAGCGCCAAAGGCTCAAGTCACGCCAGCTACCGTATACCGCTATTGTACAGGACAAACAATATCAAAGTACCTACCTATTCTATGGTAGATATAATAGCTGACGAAGTTATAATTATGATGTTTTTATTCTTTGAAGAATGACTAACTGAGGTACTATTTGATTTATGTATAGTGTAGGTATATTCTGTACTATTAAACCAGCAATATTTGTATGTATATACATATGTATATATGTATATCTATAAGTATAATATATTTTACCTTGTATACTTACATACAAATATTGCTCGTTTAATAGTATTGGATTCTGTACGGTTCTATAATAAAATTCCAGAAGGTGCATCTAAACTTCCTTTTCGAAGATTGAAATCATACATTATAATAATCTAATTATATATTACACTCTTGATGACTATATTAACGATAAAGCCGCGTGGCCTGATGGCAGTCTGCCCCTCGACTGTTAAAATGAAAATTTGCAATACCTATTTACATTGTTTTATTAGGTTGTTATTTATAAGTATATCAAGCGTATTGTGTTATATCTTCTTCTATGTCTTATAAACTTTTGCTGATTCTCTTTACTTATGAGTACCTGCCTAAGGTTTTTAAGTTCTCATTTTCTTTGTATCAGCTTCTTCCTGCTCCAAGGACGACGATTCAAAATGATCCTTGTGATTTCGATTGCGGTTTTTCCTGTACTTTTATAATGTCTTTAGTCCATCGAGAGCGGGGTCTACCTCTATTGCTTACCATTTTTATATAAAGATAGCAATTCTGTGCATCATTCTCTAAATTTAAAATGCGCTAAAATTATCGCAGTCCCTCAGTCTTTTAGAAAAGGCGCGCGATTATTTTAGTGCACTATAAATTTCGATAATAAGTACTGCACAGAATCGTTACCAATAATAAAATAAATAATTAAAACAATCGCTTACAAATTTACAAATGATTGAGAGCTGACTCAAAGATAAATTGTCAATTTTGCTATATTTTACGAGATAAAATAGCCTTCGAGCTGCGGTGTTTCCTCAAAAGGTACCAACGGAACAATATAGGATCACTCAGGTGTCTGTCTGTCACAGCCTATTTTCTCCGAATCTACTGGACCAAAAAGTTGAAAGTTGGTTTATACATAATATAGAGTTAGGTAATCAATCACGGGTGTACAGCGTTAATTAAAAACAATCTGTTTACTGGGTTTTGGGGGGCAAACTAGAAAATAAAACTTTTGTCAAAATATGTATAATGTGACATATCAAAAAAAGGAACTCATTAATCGAATTTTTGAAGGATATATTATTTGCATGATATTTGAATTTTTGTTGTTATATATTTGTTTTTTTATTCAATGGTTAATTATGTATGATCTTAATAATGAGTTTAACCATGTAACTTATTTTTTTTATTTAATTAAATGTTTTGTTCACCTTAGAGTAGGAATTGTAGAGGACACTAACTATACCTACTGTTTAACACCATTGTATTACCTAGTTTCACAATAAATAAATATTTCATTTAATTTCATTTCATTACTTATGAGGAACACAAATATATTTTTTATTTTTTGAAAATGTTTAGTTTAAAAGGTATACAACAAAATATTACTAAAATTGAACATTACCCCTCAAATAAATTCCCAAAAATATGGAATATTGGGCCTCACTCATACTTTACAGGAAAACCTAAATTAAAAATCCAAAATCTTCTGATCCCCACGGGAAACGGAAAATACTCAATGAGAAAATGCATATAAAATTGTGTTGATTAATAAGTTAATTTGCCTAGTGGTTACAATGGTAGCCTACTTGTACGGAACGCTCTCCACGTGAGTCCAACTCGCACTTGACCGGTTTTTTTTGTATGAATATATCTTGCTTGATGTAGTCGCAGCCGTTTAACAACACATTGTTGCAATTACTAATAAGCACTCGTTTAAATTTCAGTGCCACCATGGCGCCCTCAACGGACAGCTTTGTCCTTCGACACCAACAAAAACCGACACCACTACTACCAACATTGGACCTGCCTGGACTTGGACTTCAATCTGTGGTAAGAATCTTTATTTTTATTTATGAATGCCCTACATGCACACTGGCTCGAAGTTTCACTACGTGATAAAATCCAATGAGATCGATATAAAATCATTAAAGTAAAGTAAAGTAAATTTTATTGTTCAAAAAACAGATTAAATACAATTCGAAAACGCTATGGATCCCGAACTAGGGCTAGTATGTATCGCGGGTATCCGTACTAAGTTTACCAAATAAACAAATAATGGAGAAAACATGCGAGACAATAAATACAAATTTAAGTAAGTTAATAGGGTATTACACAACAATAGAAACTACCAGCCAAAAAGATGCTAATAAACTAACGACAAAATATAAAATATAAACTAACAGGGGGGGCTGAAAGCTAATTTCAATTTGGTTCAAAACGTATAACCTCACTCACTCATCATCACATACACACTCACACTACATACATCACACACAAATCTACAAATTTGTAGATTTGTGTGTGATGTATGTAGTGTGCAAATTGAAATTAGCTTTCAGAATTGGTAAGTTGGAGTGGCAATGGTTAAGCCGTATAGCTCGCAGAACCGACAACCGTTGGGGGATAAAGGTTCTTGAGTGGCGACCACGAACCGGACGACGCATTGTAGGAAGGCCCGATGTGTCTCAGATTCTTTATTTTTGTAGATCAGAGACCAGCTCGAAGTATGGTGGCCCTGATGAGGTCCTCGCTTAAACTATATTATCTATGGAAATGCCTAATAATAAAAATGGTAATTTTTCAGAGTCAACAACTCTTCAAATATGAGTTCAAGTTTGCTGGACGGGTTGTCGGCTTCGGCCGACGGCCTCCTCACTAATGAAGAGTGCTCCATGCTGCTCGATATTGACATCTTCAACGACGACGGTGCGTATGCCTATTACATTTTTTATAGGGTACCTATTTATTTTTTAGGACTATATTCAATATATCGATCGTGCTGATGTTATCCTAAACGAAAATATTATTAATTTTAAAAGGTATCTCATCACAAATAATAATAAGTAAAAGTAAAGTTAAGTAAAGTACAAAAATAATATTTTCTATGAAATACGAAATAATCATTATTTTCACCTTTGCTCACGTGACATCAAAACTATTAAGTATTGATTAAGTCTGTAATGACGTCACATGATAGTAAACAACGTTTTCAAATGTTTGGGGTGTTTTTTTTTACTGAGATTTGACTTTGTTGGTACGCGGTACTTATAATAATTTGAATTTACATATATTTCGATTTTCAATAAACACACTGAAAATAATTAAGTTTAAATTAAAACACAGTATTCATTTATTATAACTCTATAGACAATTTGAGATGATTTTCTAAACACAGTCATATACGCTATTGTTTACTGCAGGGACTCAGGCTCGGGACTTTAGTTACCGCCACGAGGCGTGAGCACGGAATAGCGGAGTGCTAATAAAGTGCGGGGGCACGCGTAGCCAATGCTCGACGCCTTTCTACTGACACGCACCAATCATGCGTCGCTATGTCACGTGACATCATGCTCACGACTCGTGGCGCAAACACTAACGGAAATTTAGCGTCGGAATTCTGTTTTTTTTATAAGTATTTTGTTCACTAGGATATGGCTCTTGCGGAGGGTACATCTAATTTGTTAGCAGAAATCTACTGCGAAATTTCGGCTAGATTGGTCTCTAGCCTTAACTCTCGCAAAAACACTTAAATAAGAAGAGGGAACTCTTAATTCGAGTTAAGTCGGTCGTCTTTTATGGTTGGTTCTTTCTGGTCGCTATTGTCACTGTCTGGCTTGAGGTGGGCCTAAATCGATGGTGAAAGGACTCATCGCGTCTCGTAGTCCCTAGGTATTTAAACCCTGTGACATGTTACAAATGTTTGGTTCTATAATTCCTCACTTCATTCAAAGTTTTATAAGAAATCTTATTTTATATACAAAGCTCAAAATGGTATTAATAAAGTCCTGACAACAGATTTGTGCTCGATGATCACATGAACACTCTGATATCGATTTTGAAAGCAATTAGTCAAGAATCGAAATGGTTAAAAATGGCGGCCACATTTTAACATGAGGTTAGCGTTCACTGATCAAATGCTTATTTTTTTATTGTTAATTGCTTAAATTATTGTTAAAACTTGTTTTTTTATTTCAATTTTTCATTAATCCGGTCTTGTAATTGCAAAATTACCAAAAAAATAATAATTTTGATTTAACAAGACCTTTAAAACGACGTACTTACGAACTTACTTACGATATTGGTCTACGCGTGTTTTTTCATTTAATTAAAGTAAAGGCCGCCATTTTTTTGTTGAAAATATTGAAATCCTCGATCTACTCCATGGTAAAGTTGAATCGATAGATACCTCATTTGTTCTTTAAACCTAATGTGAGTTATAGTTGATAGTTAATCAGTCAGGTCAAAATAAATTCGGATAGTTGTTCTGCCAAAAACCGGTCACCACTGGTGTCAATTGACACACCTCTCACTACTGATAAGAAATGCGCCACATCTCACCATGAGTATCTTGTGTGATTTAAATGATCTCCGTTGCCGATAGATGGCGCCGCATGTTTAATAAGTTCAAATAAATAGGTCAAAAATAAACAAAATCATAAAATAAACCTTCACCGGTTGTACGCCTTCTGCGCTCGCCAAAAGCTCGGTATCGCAGCATCGACCATCTGAGGTCAACTGCATTAACCTTACGTACGTGGTTTTACGTAGATACTAAAAAAAACAAAATCAAATCAAATATTTTTTTTCCAAATAAAAGTGCAAACCGCTTTTGACTTACTACAAACTAATAAAATAAATACAAATGAATCAGTTGATTTTGACTGAGTAGTTTGTTAAACAGTAATAATGTATTTATTATGTAGTTGGTGGCAGATTTAGATTCGCCCTACCACTCCGAACCAGTTTTTAACTTTATCTCGGATTCCTCCTCCTCGCGCGGTGCCAATCGGCTTTGCCTGGCCTTGCTTCTAACAATTAGACATAGTACAAGCAGAACAGATTAAATTGTCGAAAGACGTTGATAACAAGCCAAACCTCTCGCAACTGGATGAAACGTTTGACACTCCCTCTATCTATCACCATTCACAAATGCTTACTCCTGATAAGAAATGACACCATTTTGTCATTGTAGGTACTTTTTCTTGCGTGATATAACTTATTACAGTTGTTGGTAGATGGCGCCACGTTATCCAGCTAAGATCTTCCCCATTCTTGCTATAAATCATTATGCCTTCCACTGGTAATGAGGAGGAAATAGCTGGGCGGAACGAAGTAAAATAGTCTTGACCGTCCTTTATGAAAGAGTTTTTGCCTGAAAACTGGTATTTGCCTTGCAAAGCCAGCGGGTTTTGCGGAGTGAGCTAGGCGGGAAATTAAAGAGGTCAGATGGGCGAGTGGTTTGTCTTCCATTATAAGCGGGCTTTACGGAGTGAGATAGGCGGCGTAAAACTGAAAAGTAAAGTAAGTCTCCTTGTGGAACCAAATCGCGGTTAAAGTTTTTTCGTTTTTTTTGCGATAAAGATATCGTGTTTTTCTAGTGAAAATTACTATTTACGGAGCCTGCTTCGCTCGCAGTGGAAGAACCGTTTCGAAATTCACTGAAAATAATAATAATATTGCTGGACATTTCACAAGCTTGTGTTATGGGTACTAGATATTATACGTAATACAATACATTACATAGATAGATATTTTTACTATACATTTAAAATACCATAAAAATAAAATCAGAAAGTAAAGTTGAAATAAATAAATAACTTACTTAAAAGTTTAAAAGTGACACAATTGACTATGTAATAGAGTTTAGATACCTACTCACCAATTTTGTTGAGTCACCATTACTATGCTTATGCTGAAAGCGGATGCTGTTGCTTGTACTTTATTAAAGGCGTTATAAACGTGTTCAAAAAATATAGAATAAAAAACACGCCTTAATTTCTAATGCACTAATAAATAGATTTCGGTAAGACAAATCTAATGAGCCCAAACTAGATGGGTTAACTATTAGCCATTCAAGGGTTCCGTTAGCTACCTTCCCGCTCCATCATCAGACCAGCTCGATGGTAGGTACCATGTTATTGTATTGTCTTCGGAATTACACTTACAAAGTTTTAAATGGATTCGACCCCTGAGTGGGTGAAATGTGGATTGGATTCTTTTACAAACAAGCCCACATTCGGTCGACCAACCGTGTTACAAATCGTGATCGATACAAAAATTATATGAAAGCTGAAAATTACAATAAAATAATTATGATAGAGGTGCATGAGAAGTTTCAAGCACAACAGTAGCCGGAAAAGGTTGGTTTTAAGCGATCATTTCAAAAAACATCGTAATAAATTTTGACAAATTCATACTGTAACTACTTTAAGAACATCCTCCACTTCCTCCCACTGCTGAGGGTCGTGACCTTTATGCAGGACCTTTGAATGTACGGTGTTCCTCCAACGGGATCTGTCTTCTGCGGAACGGATGACATCACTCACAGAGGAATCTAGTGCTGAGCGAAACTGATAGCTCCAACGCATAGGGCTCTGTCCTCACGGCCTCTTTTCTTCCACCTTACCAGTGACCATCAGTTTTTCAAGGTTATCACCTCCTTTCCTGGCAATGTGACCGAAAAAGTCGAGGATTCTGCGAAGACATACGGCGGAAGGCCTGGTTTGAATGTTGAGCTCTTTTAGGATTGTTGCGTTGGTGCGATGTGCTGTCCATGGAATTTTGAGCATCTTCCGCCAGCACCACATATCATAGGCATCTATGCGCATTCGATCAGCCTTCTTAAGCGTCTAAGTTTCCGCCCCGTATTGAAAGATGACAATACCAAGGTTGTTACTAACTTGCGTTTTGTCCTGACTGATATTTTCCATCAGCCCAGACTTTACCCAGCTGAGACATGGCATTCTCGGCCATGCCGATCCATCTACGTACATCAGCTTCGCACGATCCATTGTTTGTAATGGAAGAGCCTAAGTAAGTAAAGCTGGCAACCATCTCCAAATTAAGTGCGCCAGTGACGTCTAAGTTTTCACCCTGTTTATGGACAGCCCGAGTTCACCACTAATGCTCTCCATCCTGTTTAATAAGGTGACCATCTCTGCTTCACTTGCTGAAAATAGAGTTGTGTCGTCGGCGTAGCGTACGTTGGTAATCTTGGAACCTCCGATTGTAATTCCACCGTCCCAATTTACGAAAGTCTTCCGCATTATGTATTCACCGTAAATGTTAAATAGGATGTGTGATAATATGTAGCCCTGTCTAACTCCTTTTCTAAACTTAAATGGTTCAGACGGCGTTTTATCCACCCTGACAACACCCTGGCTGTTCAAGTATATACTTTGCAGCAGCGTTATAAGATGCTGTGGGACTCCTAGTATAAGTACATAAGAGTAGCGATTCTGTGCAGTATTATCTAAATTTTAGCGCAGTTTAAATTTAGAGAATCATGCACAGAATCGCTACCAGGGTTAATTCTAAGTAGGGTTTAACTTACAGAAAAATAATACGAAATTCCTAACATTGTATCCTATTCATTCATTTTGAATTCATTTGTATTACCATCGAATTTATCAAAGTTTCCTATTTTTCTAGCATAATGGAATGCAAAAACACGTGTACCTAATAGGTTAAGAAACCTATATTTAATTTGCACTAAAAATTTAAAATATATATAATAACGGATTTAGGATGCTGATGGGGCTGCCTCGCTTCTGCTGTGCTTCTACCATGTTTGCGGAGGCGCGGTTGTTGGTTTTCATGCCATAATCCGCACTGTACCGTCAAAAAACAGCCTCATTGCTAAGCAGAGCGCAAAGTAGCACCAACAGCTTTCTACAGATCATACCTTATAGATATGACCTGCCTTTAATTTAATCTTTCATTCTGGTCCTGATCAAATGGTATCGTTAGAGTCTATTGGATCGGAACACGAGTAAAATTACCTAATTAATTAATTAATTATTACTACCTATTAATTACTATTTATTATCTACTAAAGCCACTATTGTAAATAATAATAATTATTATAAAAGAAATGCGGCTTTTTAGAGTGAAAAGTCGCACCTTGCGAAGTAAAATGCAATGTGATAAAACTCTGGATATTATCGCAATAACGATAAGCACTGTGACCATTTGACACTACTCGAATAATCTCAACGTGCGTTATTGGATGCTGTACCCCCCACGGACCCGACTCATGCTTGCTGATAACTCCGCTGGGTCATCTTGCTCTTATCCTATTTCCATTTGTGTTTATTTCCATTACTTCAATGCCACTTCTAAACCTCTAAACATTTCACGAGCACTATTTTTACGTGCCTGTATATGATTTTAGTGAAAGTATATTAGAATATGCCCCGTATTAACAATGTAAAGACAATGAAAGCATTTTCATGGTAGAACTGTGTTGGAGTTGTTGTAATTGTTTTGCATTTGTAATTTTCTCCCACCTAAACGCAGCAGCGCTCACGTGCCAGATCAAGATATCCATATCCCAGAAACATGCGAAACCAATGCATATGTTCTATAAGTAACTCTAACGAGTTATTACAATTACTGACGAAGTAAAAAAAGTCGTAATAAAATGACGTTCATTCTACTGGGCCAGCTCTATTAAAAAAGGAAAGCGAAATGGAATAATTTAAAATTGCAAACACTTTGCCGGTAAAGACTATAATTATTATCACCCAGTTCAAATAGGTAATGAAATTGTGGTATCAAGCTTTTATTTACATAAAATGATCAAGTTGCTATGCCGAAAACGTGGGTGTGTCTTGATAATCACTTGCCCAACAAGTGACTGACAACTAACTAGGCATGATAAATAATACGCTGACGTCAAGACGTTCTTCTAAAAACATATTTGTTTCGATTTACTGGCCTCTGTTCATGTTTTCAATTGCATATCGCTTGTTTGCTGTTTTCCACTGTTTATCTTGTATCCAATGTACTATGTTTTGACATTTAATTGTATATTATGTTGTTTGTCACGAAGCTGCATATACTGAGGAGGTATCCTTATAGGATATGTATCTACATCTTTATAAAATGTATGTAATTTATAGTGTTATAAAGCAAATCCATAAACCAGCTATACCAGAAACCAGAGGCATAATTCTCTTAATTGGACGAGCGGAGCGAAGCTTCCTAACCGTTAATCCGATCTTCATGAAATTTAGTATGTGGGTAGATAGTATTGGTACAATTTGTAGGTAAATACGTAAGATCATCTGGGAGATGGAGCAACTAGAATCGTGCAGGCCTGTTTTTAAAAAACATAAACTTCTGACTCTTCCGTCATTATATATATTTGAATCTGCAATGTTTGTTAGAAAACATTATGACCTGTTTGAACATAGAGATAATACTAATCGGAGAGCTGTTACACAAAGACCATTAGTAATGCCAATACCGCAACTAAAACTCTATAAGCGTAATTGCGTTTATATGACAAGCAAAATATACAATAAACTGCCAAAATTGTTATTGGAAAAGAGAGGCAATGCTTTTAGTAATGCACTAAAGGAATGGCTTGCTATAAATTGTTTCTATTCAATTGAAGAATTTCTTGACATGTAAAATTATATTGTTCTGTGTGTATTGTGTTGTAAAATTGAATTGTTTTTATTTTTATCTCTTTGACATATATTTCTTAATTTTGATTTCAATGCGCATCCCAAAAATTCTTTAAATTGTTAATTATTAGGTACTATTTATAATGACATGGTAATGGATGTATCTACCAAGTACCTACTTATGGGAACTAAATTATTTGTATGTCATATGTATGACTGAGTATGTTGGACGTGTGAATTATGACTATCTATGTAAAATTACCATATTCAAAACAAATAAATTATCTTTATCTTATCTTATCTTAAGGTTTTAAGCTATATCGGTCGGGGGTTGATGAGATATTGGGGTCCAAAAGGGGGTAAAAAAAATAAAAGTCAGACAGTCAGATCAAGTAGGGTGTCTACTGAAAGCGCTTTGGTTGAACATTTAAAAACTGTTTTTAATAAGTATTTAGATTTAGACTAAGTAGTTTCTGAGAAGTTAGCTAAAATAAAAAAGGTAAAAATCAAAAATTCTAGGGTACTTCCAGCAATCCCACAAAGCTGAAATTTGGTATGCTTGTAGCTTTTGTGACATAAATACAGGGAAAAGGGTCTGAAATTGATGAAGAATTTGACACTTGTTCTCCATAAAAATTTTACCAATATAACATTCATTGTTGACCTCCCATTTTTAGGAATTTGAATGACGTTGGAGTTCTATGGTTTTCGTAAAAAGGACGTTATCAATTCATTCGTCAGGTACTTGATATACTAACAGGTATGTAGTATTACGCCCCGTTGCTTAGTCCTATTCAAAGGTTATTTCGATGATGTGTAGGAAATTACCTCGAGGTGAAAGTTTTCAAAAATAATAATGGAATATATGGAAACTGGCTGATAAAGGTGTCATTGCGAGGTCTTATTTCGGGGCGAACCACTAGTTATTTTAAAACTACACTGAAAGTTGAACGATTCGAGACTGAATTGTGAATTGTCAGAAAGTTGGTATTCTCCTCATAATAACAATTTAGTCTACTTTCGATTCACGGCGACTACCATTAGAATAGGATAGTTATATTATATAATTGGAAAGAGTAAAGAGAGACTCCCATCTATTCAAGCTAAAATTATCGAATAAACATTGAATCGTTCAAGTTTCGGTCACATTTCGATATACCTAATCACACTACCGTGTTGTATTTTAAGTTAGGAAAATACCATTTCTGACATTTATGATATCGACACTAGATCGGAACGTGATCCGAACTTTTTGACTAGTTTTTATTACACAAATTGGGTCTCTGTTGACTGGTCCGGTATGCGCTTTGGGAGATCTTTTCATCCTGCCCATGGAAACAAATTTATTTTATTTCGGCTTCTGTAGCTCACGTTGGTGACGTAAGTCGACCATAGTTCGCTCTGGATCAGTGTACCTAAGGGTGATGCATATAGAGCATTGATTTAAGTGTGCAATGACCCAGACTCCTTACAACGCAGAGCTCTTAGGCTTGTTGACGCACCAAATAAGGATCTTGAGTGCTATTTGTGCTTCTAGCGTTGTTTACTTATAAGATGTTTTCGGGGATTGCTCTGAGGAGTCATCATTATCAGCCTGTAGTAACGCACTGCTGGACATAGGCTTCCCTCATAAAATGCCACGACGAACAGTCTTGTGCCTTCTCAATCCACCGGCTTCTTGCTACTTTTATAATGTTCTCGCTACAGAGAACGTTACAGACAGAGTCTGTAGCGAGAAGATACGGCGTAGTTTTCCGAACGCTGCCCAACCGAGTTGGCTCTGAAGAGTTGTTTGACATAATAATAGCCTCATATTTTGACCATCGCACGTCCTGCCATTGCCAGCAAAACTCGCACATTTTAGAGGCGTGGAAGTCTAAAAATGTTAAAAACTAAATCAAATATAAAAAAAAGTTTTATTTCCTAAAATATCTTTAGAAATTATCTTGTCATTGAGAATAACTGATGCTTCTTGCAACATGAATCCGTCACCTAATCACGAATGTCACGGATCAGTCACATTAAAAACGCATCCAAAGTAATGTTTTCATAAATCTTTAAAAACAACTTATTTACTCGACTTGAGACTTAGGGGCTAGTCTGCGAAAATGCTTGAAAAGTGGTGTTTCAAACAGTACCTGAATTTAGTTATTCTTAAGAATATTTATATCAATAGAGTCAAAAAAGTTCAAAAAAGTATGTGGGCTTTGTCTAAATAAGTATACTTTTTTTTTATTATGGCTTCTGTGATTTCTAAATTTAATCCTAGAAGTTGTGTACATTGAAGTGATAATGACGTTTTCATTGTCCTTTTCACGAAATTTACCAAAATAGAGGTGTAACCTCTATTGCCAAACCTGCCAAAATCAATGGTATTACAGCTAATTCTGAGAAATAGAACACTGTAATAAGTACCATGTATTTAAACATTTAAAAGTATGTAGCCACTTTTGATCTTTTTCTACAAAAAAATGTGTAAAAATACGAAATACATTTTCAATTTGCCGTTTTCTTTCCCGCTACGGATGGCCGTAGTACGAAAAATAATGGCGAAAAAAATCGTATGGTATCGTTGACCTTTAAATGATCAACAAAACGTCAGCAGGAGAATAGTAAAGTAAGTGGTGTCTAGTCGTAATTTTTATAAAATGATACCAAGCCAAAATAATTTCAATTCTATGATTGTTAGAATAGTGCTATTAACTCAATGGTTATTGTGGAGTTGCTTGCTAATCGCTTTATTTTTGAGAAAGTGCGTTCTTACGTTAGTATTGAAAGGTCTTGTATATTTTGTAAAAAAAAAGTAGTACATTTCAGTTGAAAATAAATAATGTAATACTCGCGCTAGTTGCATCACTTACACGACGAGCACATTTTGACAGTATCTTACTTTTATAACGCGGCCTATTGTTGAGGAAAAATCTGATTCTCTGATAAAGTAATTATAGACTTTATGCCCATAATTATAACAATAAATAAAATTGTTGTGACATTATCAATAAGATTTAGCATCATGACATCTGGGCGTTACTTTGACGTAATATCGTGTGACAGATATCGTATAAATATCGACGTCTTCAGTCTCCACGCTGTATTTTGTCCATTGCTTATCTAAGCTCCTTACCTTGAAGCTTCTTCGATATATTCTAGCGAATTACGATTATAATTTAAATTAATTATTAACATAGCATTGTGTATCTTTGAAAGTCTATTTTTGTGTGAAAATGTGTTGTTATAAAAATAAGGGCATGTGTGACCAGTGTAGAAGTTTTCAGTTGGCCCTTATACATAGTAAGATTTTATTTTTTATTTTTGGAGCCCATTTTATTCTAGTTTCTTATAGTCACTGCATTCTGAAAAAATGATTAAAGTACCTACTTTAATTTTAACTTTTACTTTAATTTTTTATTTTTTTTGCTGTAGTGTTTACTTTAATTTTTATTTTTGGGGCCCTTTTGATTCTATATTCTAATAGTCGGTGCATGCTGAAAAAATGTATTGTAGTGTTTTAATAAACTATTTTTCGTTATAACAATAGTTTCATTCTGTCTACAGTGGTTATGTGAAGGTCGTCTTTATAACCAATAAATTCTGTGATAGTGTGTGCGTGTGTGTGTGTGATTCTGTGGTACATCAACCAATACATCACTGAAAAAATCTAAATTCTTATTTGAAGCAACAGTAACTTTGTATTATTTTAACGAACCTACCTCCACGTGTTGTCAAATTTTACAGTCACGTAATCGCTCAAGAGACTTGACCGCTCGTTATTTTTCCACAGATCTATATTTCAAAGCTTGAGTTGAGTTTTATGCTGTTTGGAGGCACACGCATAAAATTCAATTCTTCTAGGCCTGATGGTAATCGACCGTGGCCAGTTGACATGTGCAACACCATGGGCATTGCTGATGTGTGCTCTGCCTGACGGATTCTTCATAACCCAGATATTTGTCGACAGATCTGCTCAAGAACTTCCCCAGCGCTGCTCGAAACGAGGCTGGCTACCGGTACGATGAGGCGTCCTCCAGCCTGTACCCGCCGTCGCCGACCGACACCAAGCCCTCACCGGCCGACCTCGCCAACGATCTCCTGCAGCAGCTAGAAAGCCAATGCAAACAAGGTATTTATTTAATCATTATCATCAGACTATACAAGTCCACTGCTAGAAATAGGCCTCCTAGAATGCCACGGCGAATGGTCTTGAGTTGCCTCCATCCAACGACTTCCTAAGGCCTTTACAATGTGTGGTATTTATTTGCCTAACTCTATTAATAAGTCTTATTTAAAGGTCCTAGTTTGGGATCAGTTCTGGTAAGACAGTCTAACCAAATTGGTATAAGTTGGCTGTCGTACAGTGATTTTTTATAACAATTGATAAATACAATGGCGGTAATATTAAAGTATCGCTTAACCAAAAAACAGTTATAACCACCGAATGCGTAAAAAAATATGATTCAACATTATTAGCCGTTAGACGTCCACTGTTAGACGAAGCCTACCCTATAAAATGCAAGGGTGTGGTTTGCCATAATCTTGGCAGGCGAATTGGTGATCACAGTTGGTGTTAATTACTAAAGTGGATGCTGCCCACCTTTGGTGTAATCCCTTAGCCGGGTTTTTACGTAATCCACTGGAGGAGATGGAGGGTTCTTTCTTAGGCCGGCTTTTTTTATTGAATAATAAATATTGAGGCACGACACGACTTATAAAATAAAAATGTCTTGGTTTCAAGACATTTTATGATGATAAAATATTACAAAAGTTGTTCATATAATAGACGCCAGTGGACCAAGCTTTGCTCGGTAATTAGAAACAAACCCTTAAAACACCTTCAAAAATCACTTATAATCGGTAAAAACCCATAGAAACCCCTACATAAGCCCTAAAAATCCCCACAATCCCTAAACCCCCAAAAAACCCCCTAGAACCCCTACAACCCTCTACAACCCCTTACAACCTAGAAACCTCTAAAAACTCCTACAAGCCCTAAAGCCCGTACAAGCCCCTAAACCCTAGATATCCCTACATATCCCTAAAAATCCCTACTACCCCTAAAACCTTTACAAACTACTGCAACCCCTAAAAACTTCTACAACCCCTACAAAACCCTACAACCCCGAAAAACACCTATAGAAATCGCTAAAAATAGAATAGATACAAATAGCTGGATAGGGCCCTAGAAAGCCCTTTTAAGATAAGTAGGTACCTGGGATTTTTTCCGGTTTTGGAACCAAGCTAGATCGTTTTCTCGGCCTCAAAACTGCCTACTGTGAATTTCATTAAAATCGTTAGAGCCGTTTTCCAGATAATTTGTACAGACAGACGGACAAACAAACAAGTATACGTTGCTCGTTTGATAAAATAAGAAGTCAAAGCCAAAGTCAAAAAGAACTTTATTCATTGAAATCACAAGGATCACTTTGAATCGTCTTATATAAAATTAAATTACTCCTGTTCCAACGCGACCAAGGCTAGAAGAATCAGGCAACAAACTCGGCTTGGCTTACATAAATGGTCCGTGTTACCACTAGGTGAGAAGCGCCTGTGTGGTGCCTCGGAGCAAAGAGTTGCTGATACATAGTAAATGAGAACTTAAAAACCTTAGGAAGGTAGTCAAAAGTAAATAAACATCAGCAAAAATATGCAAGACAGCACACGCTACGCTTGTTATACTTATAAATAATAATCTAATACAAACATGTAAATAGGTAAGTACAGATATTGCAAATTTCCATTTTAGCAGTCGAGGGGCAGAGCGACATCAGGCCACGCGGCTTTATCATTAATATAGTCATCAAGAGTGTAATACGCTTTCTTAATTAGATTCATCTTTATGTAGGATTTAAATCTTCGAATAGGAAGTTTAAATGCACCTTCTGGAAGTTTATTATAGAACCGTACAGAATTCCCCATAAAAGACCCACTTACTTTCTTTAATCGAAATTTTGGTATATTTGGTTTGTGTTTATTTCTCGTGTTAATACGCCACGTCACTTTTTATCATAAAACTATCCAAGTGTTTATGTGTATGTAATAATATTTCATAGATATATTGCGATATTACTGTAAGAATATTGATTTCTTTGAAACGCTCCCAAAGGAGTCATGCGACTTCATTAGAAACTTAAAAATAGTGGAATAGTCATAAACCCCTTAGGACCTTTTTCCCGGGAGAGTATGAAGCCTCAAAGAGCATCTTTTCACTATGGGACGTACGATTTCAGGAATATAAACGTGACCTGTGGTGAACTCATTATAGCCATTGCTTTCCCTCGACCAACTCAGCTAACGCTTTCCCCCAGTATTCATCAGCCGTTAGTCATCTACTGCTAGGGGCTGCTAATGGGGGATTTGCTATAATCACCACGCTTGGCAGGCGGATTGGAGATCGTAGCTTGATGTTAAGTACTCAGGTGGATACTGCTGCCCATCCCCTGGCGTAATCGCGTCGTCGTCTTTTACGAAATCCACAGGAGGACTCGGAGGAATCCTATTCTTAGGGTGAGACTACCACGGCTCCTGTACACACTCCTAAATAAACTAGCAGCCATGACAAATGTTATACCAACGAAAAGTGCCAAAAAAATCTGGGTTCATTTCCAAATTAAAAGAACAATAGTAATACCTAGATTCGTGATTAGTAAATTCTAGGCTAGATTCAGGTAAAATAAAGATTTCCGTATTAAAAATCACTGTCTTTCTTGATAAATTATTGATTATTATTTACGTATAACGCACGTTATACGCAAGAACGCAATAGCCGTTTCTCATGAAGGACACTCAAGTTGTTGTTGATAACACATGTATAATAAGGTCACAAATATAAATACTTCACGTAATTTTTCTCCAGTAACTTGAAGATACATTCGCATTATATATCTCCAATATCTATTAAAGTGCATTCTTATAATTATGTAACATTTAATTTGTACAGCCACGAGTAGAACTTTGTTGGTGCCATAGATAAACTATAATACTACGTATTTGTTGTAAGACCTAACAAATTATGCAAAGAACAATGTTTACTTCAATACTCTACACCAGTAGTTCGACCCGAACTGAGACCTCCCGACCCGATGTTTCGATATTCGCCCCTATTTCAAGGAATCCTTTACCACCTTTACCAATAAATCTCATATAAATTTGCCAATTGTATTGGTATCACCAACCTACCTACTAAATTTCATGGTGTTTGGATTAACGGTTCGAAAGTTATCGTCGAACTAACATCCATCAAACCCACATAGGTACATACAAAAAGTTCACAGCACGGAGACCTCGCTTCGCTCGGCTCGGTCAATTAACTGCTACTACGTAGTAATATATTTGCTATACCTACTTTAAAAGCTTTGTTTCAATGTCCCTGTACGACACAATATTGCATACTAAAAAGGTCTAATTGCCAACTAAGATTTAAAAGTAAAAATATGTAATGAGCAGATAGAGTCGAGTGTACCTTGCATATAAAGATCAAAGTGCAAATGCATGCTAAGTTATTGCTTATCCAAACACATTGCATTGCCATTAACTGCAGGCGCTCTAATTAAATTGAGTTTTAGAGATGACTAAGGAGGTTTTAGAACATGACATCACAAAAGAACTCCCACAGCAACTCAAAAATAAAAATGATCTATTACAACCAGCGATAAATGACCAAGCATATATTCGTAAGTCCTAATCAGTTTCTGTTAAGATTGCTCAGATAGGTGGGTGGTTTTTTCCTAAGGGCGCACAAAATCTTCATAAAATATATTTTTCACCGCTCGGAAAATGTTACAATATCCCCAATAGTTGGTCTAGTCAGACCTCAATCATATGTAAGCGATTGTATTTATCAAATTTTTGACCTAATTGTTTGCATCATATTGAATTAATTTTTCGTCAACGAAAAGTTACAGTTAACTTTGTGTTTTTATCTAATTTTTTTTGTTAAATTATAATGTTTTTGAATAGAATCGACCTTTAGAATTTCAACAAAAAATCCTTGTATTTTCAAATGTGTGTAATTCAAATCTAGGATTGGCAATTTTGCTTTATCCATACCCCCCATAACATAAATAGCAAATAGCTGACACACCTCCAGTCACTCTCACTTTATCTCACTTGGTTGCCATAAGTCATCATGACGGAGCACTATTTATCGTAGGACTTTGCATTCGTCTTTTCAATATACCTAATTCTGGCAATGTTCCGATATTCGTAATAATTGTCCCACTTGCCCCTGACTGAACATACATGCCATGTAAGACGCTGCAAAAAATATAACCTATAGATAGTAGTAGTGTGCGTCTAATCTAAAACCGAACGCCCCACTATTCCATTAAGTGAAAATAAAATATTCCATTATCCGTAACCACAAGGACCGTTTTCGAATGTCAAGCTTGTGTAAAAGCGGTGTAGGTGGCGGTCCGTTTTAGACAGACGCACCCTTCCATACTTTGAAACAACGCCAACGACGCCGACGGCGCGCGGTGGTGTGTTGTTTGCCACTTTAGGCCCTGCCGTATGATGTCACTGTTTACTAACATATTAATAGGGCCTGTTTCGTGCTGTTACTATGTTCTATGTTCTCTGACTAGTAATTTACACTTGTAAATTGAACAGTTTAAAAGTGATTTAAAAAAATAAATTAGCAGTTGCTTGTTTGCAAGAAAATAGTACATTACTGTCGTGGCCCGAAATAAACCAATTTACGGGCTAGTGACATTGGAAATGATTTTATTTTAATAATATCATATAATTTTATTTAATAAACAAGGCAGTTAATTGCTATTTCGGCCGAGACTTGTAATATACTTTTCTCTAATTTGCGAGGAAACAATAAATAATTTAATTCAAGAAACATAAGTTTTCTTCGTCTGCTATGTCTAAATCTTACCATCCAACGAACTAATACCTACTCATTGTTTATTAGACAACTTAAGATTGTGATAAACTTAGGAGAACATAACATCCCCAATACAGAGTAGGTGTCTGATTGTCATTCCCGCCAATTCAACTGCGCGCGGTCTTTGTTCTTTTTTGAAACTTTTGAAAAGAAATGCACATTATATGTAACTTAAATGTACCTAAATAAACCTAATTGTCCAGCTATCTCTATTATTGTCGTGTTATAGAAAATAGTGTATAGAAAATAACCGATGTACGTACGTATTTACTTTTTAAATTAATGAAGCCATTTTCGAGGAGAAAAAAACATTACATTTTAATGAAAGGATTACAAAAACATAAATAAGTGAAATGTTGTGTTGTATCACGACATGACACACCTCTTGGCGGTGTCTTCCACTATTTGAGTGCGTGTCTTAATAGTATTTATCGTTAGTAACTAATTAACAAATATTTATAACGAAAATGATAAACTACTGTACTGTATTAGTTATCTGTCTTTCGGCTTCGTATAACTAATATTTAATTACTCCAAAAAAAATATTATCTTATTTGTTACATAAAGTTTTGAACACATTTAATATAAAATATTTGTATTTATTTAACTATCAAATAGCGTCATAGTTTTTATCATTCAGGCAAACTCTTCCATTGTTTATCAAGAATCAGTGGAATATTAACGGCATACTAAAAGTGGGTGGGATACTACATCCGATTTATTAATAATGAGGTGATAACCAATTGATAATGTGAACACATAGTCATAGGCCATAGTTGATATTTATACAAAAAGCATCACCGACGTTTCAGATAAAGTTATGGCGAGGCTCAATTATAAATGGACGGATGGTTTCTAAGGAATTGTCATTGCAATTAGCAACGGCATTTTACAGGTGCAGCAAAACAAGCAACAATTAACAAAATCCACCATGCAAATCATCATTATCATCATCAGCCGTAGACTTGCACTGTTGTACGACGTCTCACCCTAGGCACAGACTCCATAGATCTAGAGAAATCTAGAAACTTATATACCTATGGTATGTCAGTTTTCGATAAATTTTTATTGAATCAAACTATAACAAGGTTATAAAATATCCATACAAATCTTTAAGTCGGTGTGATTTGGAAACCATAAATTTTTACAAAAAAAACTTGACACCACGGACCTATATTAGTGTATTGAGATAATATCCAAGATACGAACAAATTTCGTTTGTATGCAGATAGATCATGCGTCCTAGCTGACTACACTCTCTAGATGAACTAGAACTCTGGTAGATGTTGCTACCCATCCCCTAGTTTATATTTCTCTACACAGTTAGTTTTTACAGCGGTGCCAGATCGACTGCCGTTATATTAAAGTGTTGAAGTGTAAGGGCCACTATGTCTATCCGTCTTCAGCACGGATATTATCCAATTGCAGAAGGGGGTGAAACAGGGAGGTGTTATTTCTCCTAAACTGTTCACCTCTGCATTGTCAAGCTTCTGTAGTGGAACGGATATGGCATCAACATCAATGGTGAAAACATCACTCACCTTCGATATGCCGATGACATAGTCATTAGAATCGCTGAAAGACCTCAATACCGCCTCCCAAAAGGTGGTTCTTAAAATGAACATCATGTCAAATGCCCATGTCGCGCACCTATGCCGGTAGGTACACGTTGGAAACGATATTGTGGAAGTTCCGAAGAGGTCAACCGACGAATCCAACTCGGATGAGCAGCGTTCGGGAAACTGCGCCATATCTCCTCGTCACAGATACCGTAGCGGCGTATAGCCTCAAGATGAAAGTCTATAAACAGTGCGTGCTGCCAGTGATGGCATACGGCACTGAGACGTGGTCACTGACTGTTGGCCTTATACACAAGCTCAAACTCAGGTAGTGGGCTATGGAGAGAGCTATGCTTGGAGTTTTACTACGTGATAAAATCCGAAATGATTAAATCCGTAGAAGAACCAAGATCATCAACATAGCCCTCAGCAGAATAAGCAAGTTGAAGTGACAATGGTCAGGTCATATAGCTCGCAGAACTGACAACCGTTGGGGATTAAAGGTGCCCGAGTGGCGACCACAAACCGAACGACGCAGTGTAGGAAGGCCCCCCTCTCGATGGACCAAGCATATTAAAAAGGTTGCAGGAAGTTGGTGGATGGAGGTGGCTCTGAACCGTTCGAGACATTCTACGGTCGCCCTATGTCCAGCAGTGGATTTCTACTGGCTGTTAATGATGATGATAAGTAGGTTACTTGCAATTAAAATATTACACTGCTAACGTGTTTTTCTACGGCCTCTACCATGATCGAGTTCGTGGCTTTGTCAACAAACTAAACTTGTACACCCTTATTCATAATCATTTTAAAACCTATTTTAGTTAAAATATGTTTTGTCTTGTTTTGACGTATGACATTTAACATCAGAGAGAACAAGACAAAAGCTATTTTAACTAAAATAGGTTTAAAAAATGATTTTGAATAAGACCCGTAGTTTAGAACATTGTCAGAATGATTAAATTGCATACTTATAACTTATCAATCGGTTTCATGCTAATAACATTGTAAGTACATACTTGTTTTGATGAAAAACCGCGAGCATAGGGTTATCTAGTATACGGCGTGGTAAATCCCTGGTTCTGTTATTTTGTTTTCCTTGTATGGATTTACTTGAAGGTATGTTCTGAGCTTGGAGGACCATCGAGATACAGTCGAGGTATTAAAAAAATAATCTGATCGTCTAATAGTTGCAAATGGTTAAACGATCAAGCCTCTTATTATGCCTTTTCACTTATGTGTGCTCTTCTCATGTTTCTTTGTCTTGAGTGGCCTTCATATATAACCTCTTTCGATAATTTTGCGTGTCCAATTTCAGCTTGCTTTTCAATGGTGAAGCTATGGATCATCAATTTTAGACATTACCCCCGGACACGATTGGCTGTGTTTGGGAGCTTGAGAGAGGCAAAGTGTTCATGCAATGATGATAAGTGGATCTCTTACTATGATTGGATTCTTGGCAAAATAATCTGTTGTCATTATGGAAAACATGTTAAGAAAACGATTAGGTACACAAGGGCACCGTGTCTAAAATTAGTAATTTCAATGTGTTGCCTCTGTGTGGAGTTTCGATTCGATATTGAATGATTAACTGTGAAGGCCGCTATCGACCTCAACAGTTCATTTGTTCTAATTTCCTCAATGTTTTTTTTATAGATGTGTAACATAATTGAATACATAAAACCGGAAAATAATATGTCATGTCAACCACGAACTATCGGACGTTTTCAAATTATGCAACGAAAAACGATGTTTACTTGAATACTCTACATTATGCTGATTGAAGTCGCTTAGGTGATGTGGAAATGTGAATGTTGCCGTGCACTTTCTGTGTTTGTGCATGTAGCCGTGTATCGGAACTGGGATTGGTCGGTAGGGAAGGGGAAAGGCTCGTAGGTGGCGGCCGCGGCGTGCATTGCGCGCGCGCCTCAGTACCAAGTCGCAGAGCGTCGCGTTTGCTTGTGACCGCATTTTGACCTAACCCGTGACAATAAATTCGATTGTAGAAGTTCGTTTCGGGCGCTTGCGCTCGCGTCGCTGCTTATGTCTGCCGCCGTCGCCAATGCGCCTCCCGGACGCCGTTAGAATGAAGTGCCACTATCGTTGCATCTGGAATAAGGAAATAGTTTTCAACTCACAGAAACTTGTAAAGAGACGTTAGGCTTGAAGCCTGCCCTGATCCCCCAACGACGACCATCGCTCGGCAAAGAGGATTCCACAATTAAGGATATACCCATATAATCTCAAATAACATTAGACTGTATTTTAGCAGTAAGGACGAAAAGACATTTTTGTTGGTTCGTGAAGGACTATTTGACGGAAAAAGGGATACGTGATGTCCAGCGCAATGGCACTGGCGGATATGTATATGGGTACGTGCTGTTGTAGTTTATATTTCTTCCTAGGTACTATTTGACGTTGTTACTGAAAGTCATCGTGGTGGAAAGGCTCTCAAGGCCTGTGTGCTCTACTTCTCGCTTCGGTTATCAATGTAATAAAATTGTACTTGTTTACAGGTTTGTGTCGATTGGTTATGCCGATTTAGCACTCGATTGGGACGCATAGTTATTATTTCGAGCGATAATTTAACTACGCAACAAACTTGTTTTCTGCTTGCCCTATATTGACACATTTGTAATATAATGATCCAACGCGACGAAACAACGTCATTAACATTATGAAGGTTCGCGTCGATGATAAAAACCAGAGTAAGGCCGTTAACCCACTGCGGCGCATGCTGTGCACGGAGACGCGCACGTTAGTTTTCAACACGGAGAAACCACACATCCGTGTGTAGCGTTTTTGATACTACCTTCATTTTGATACAAAGCGACAGCTTACATGTGAATAGCGTGCGTGTTCGTGCGCCGCCGCGCCGCAGTGGGCTGGCGGCTTTATCATGTTTTGATCAGGCATGTTGTCAGTACAGTATGAAACAAAACAACATCAAACAGGATTTGCTTTGACTTACCTACTGATACTATTTCAATACTACAAAATGTTGACACGTACTTAATGTGCAGCAATGTTGCATTAATTTAGCTTATTTATCATTTATCGTATTGCCACTCGTTGATGGAATAAATTTTGCTTTGTTTTGTAATACCTAGATGCCATGCTTAGACGAGGATTCAAGTCATAACTTAAAGCGTGCTTTTTCTCGATTCCCTAATAAACTATAATTGACCGAATGCATTAATTTGTAACAAATCTATATGCGTACAAACATGCATACTGATCGAACCGCTCTCACACTAGTCTAGCCACACAGCTTTGCTCGAAGTTAAAAGATACAAATAGACAAATGTTCGTGGGCCAGTTACCAGGTTTTGAACAAACATCCAAAAAAAACGATTTGAACTTGATCATTAGAAGATGATTCTAATTACATACCTAGGTCTTACGGCTCGAATTCGTCATCATTACAGTTAATGTGAAATGTGTAGCGTCTCGCCTGTGACTCGCGTCGCGGGTTCTGATAAACCAGTTCGCGGACAAGGCGGCCTCGCTTACTGTTCGCCCAATAATTGACCAGTTGTTTTCATTCCTACGTATTGATACCAATATTACGACTTGCCCGTATGCCTTTTCAATGGCCAGCACGCTTTATGCACGTGAACAAACAGTGATACATAGATGGTTTATTTTTAATTGCATTACCTTGATAAGCTGTAATAAAGCTACAGTCGTTTGTTTAACTTTCCCTGTCACAGTAGCAAGGTACCCTAAATAAATTTTTAGAACTAAACCAATATTATTTAAAATCTGCTCTACTTTACTTATTGCTTAAATAAGTAAGCGCAATATATATAAAATCGTTACTGGCTGACTGGCGTGTGTATCAACGCATAGCTTAAACCATAAGTCGTAAAAAGATAAAATTTAGAAGGTAAATTCCTGTTGTGGTCTAGGGGTGCACTAAGAAAATAATTTCGGAACTTTACCCTCAAGGGGGGTTGAAGTTTGTATGGAAAAAACTCCACGCGAACGAAGACGCGGGCGTTCCGTTAGTTTTTAAATAAAATCTTTAATGAGCTCCAACATGTCATTATCTTATTTTTTGAGTGGAATTTTCCAAACGTAAGTCGTTGACTCAAGCGGCATATTAAGGAGAGCGACATCGTTCTCAGAGTTATCTGGCGATTTGCTATCGAGGACGGGCACAGACGGACGCTGCTCCGAACTCTGATTGCAGGTTTATCTGGGGTCAGGGTGTTGCGGCCAATCGCGCGCTATTATAGATATTTGTTGCTAATCTGTATGTTCAGATACCTACTTCAGACCTACTACAAGAAAGAGCTACATGTAAAAAATAGATTTTTAGCTGCTGAAAGGATATCAGTTTATATCCCAGAATTTAAGAACTTCAAACCAATTTTAAAACCAATGTTACTTTACTTTCTAATATAACACTTAACGCATTTCAAATTTACAGGTTTCTATGAAAAACTGTCAAATTTGACACCCGTTAGGTGTTTACTAGGAATTGCAGTAAGCGTTCGATATGTACGAGCCATTGTGGTGTGGATTGTAGCGCAAAGTGAAACTATGGAGCAACCATTTAAAATAAGCATAGGAAATAGATAAAATCAATAGGATTAAAATTCATAATTTTAATAAAGAAAGTGCCTGAGTTCTGTTTTATATTCAACGCGCGAAATCTCGCGAAAACTGGTATAGTTAGATAAGTTATGTGAAGATTCTGATTCACCATTCTCTTAACTTTTGAACAGTTCACTGCTGTAATTCAATCGCGAAAATATTCTTGTTGTCTTTTTTCTAACGAAGCTGCTTTTTTTTTCGAAGCAGAATGACAGATATTTTGATAGACAAGTTCGAAAATCCGTGAAGACTTATTTCAAATCTCCCCATTGCATTCTATGGGGGAGGCCTCTTCCAACGGTGGACGTCAACGGCTGATGATGATGATGAATTAGTCATCATTCATCATCATCATCAGCCGTTGATGTTCACCGTTGGAAGAGGCCTCCCCCATAGAATGCAATGGGGAGATTTGTCATAATCACCACGCTTGGCAGGCGGATTGATGATACTTAGCAGTATTTGTGTTGAGTACTCAGGTGGATGCTACTGCCCATCCTCTGGTGTAAACGGAGGGGTCTATCCTTAGGCTAGACACACCACGGCAATGACTAATTATCATAGCCTAATTTCCTACAGTTGACGAAGAAACGAAACAAAGAGGAAAAAGATTAGGATCTCCTCAAAAGTCACGCCAATCCGCTAGGAAGGGCATTAGTGTGTAGTCATGTCCTGGATCAGGTTATCCAGGACATGGGTTCTCTTCCATAGTGAGAAAAGAAGAAATGATGAGTCCGGTTCCAAAACGTCAAGAACCAATCCACTCATCACAATCCCGTCTGTAGTCCACCACTTGATAACATATAACAGAGCTCATTTCCAAAGAAAAAAAAACAGCGTAATGCTCAAACCATCAATATTGATGCATGAATTACCTCTGGAAGTTGACAGCTTTTGCTAACATCTGTCTATAAAAACCATGATGGTCTTACCAAACATACATATTGATCATACTCTCTGAGATCTGGACATCATAAGCGAATCAGGAGCTTCACATACGCCGTCTTGGTAGTACACATCTCGTGGGTTAAAGATGAAAACAAGACGGTTCTTAAAAATCACCGCGGCCTAGTATCATCGTTCTGCTAAAACAAAGGCGCTTGCGGTGGCTACGGCATTTGCACCAGATTGACCACTCGAATACCGAGGAAAACTACTGGCAGGAGTTGTTGATGCCAAACGACCTATCGTCTGTCTGTTCTGAGATTCAACAACAGACAAGCGTGACACGGCGACGTTTCAGATTGTCCAAAACAACTGAGAGTCAGGCTGAAGCCCACGACTACTGGAGGGAGACCGTCGCAGACGGCGTAGTCGGTCGCGATAAAGCCTGGCTGACCTGAGGCCAAATTTTTGAGTTTTAACAAGCAATTGACACGCACGTATGGTGTAGTGTAACACGGACTTATGTTAAGTAAATGATGTTCACAAAGTGTACGCAAAGGGCGCTCATCGGCGTTTCCATGCAAAATCCTTACCACTAGGTACACCATACGTACCATCTGAGCTCACTCATAAGTGGACGCTCAGACACTACGTGACGGTCACCCTATAATAACGACAGGGTCATATACTTGCTAAAACTGCGGTAGAGAATTCTTCTTCTATTACGGAAAAAGAATCCTCTACCTTTGTAGTTATCTAATTCTAAGGAATTGCCTATCTGGCAACCCGAACTGAAGCCACCTGCACCAAGATGGTGTACTAAGCTGAAAAGGTCAAGACAGCACTAAAAATATCGGCTGCCTTTTATTTCAGCCGATCAGAAAAGCGCGGATTAAGGGAAACATTTTTATTGCTGTCAAAAAAAGTTTTAACAGAAGATGGTGCATCAGAATCGACACCAAATATAGTATTCGTCACTTTAAACTGAACCAAACTAAGAATGCAGAGAATTTCTCCGATACAACGGCCTACCAATTTATAATCAATTGATCGTTGATTACTTACGTCTGCCGCCTCGGTCAACCTCGTCAGTCTCATATCATTATGTTTTATTTTATTTTCATGTATCAGTTATATCACTTAATAAACAAGACAAGCGTAAGTCATAGTGTCAATTTAAGAAGTAAAAGTAACAATAAAATGATTGGCAAATAGAGTTGAATCTCTTGATTATTATTCAAAAGTTGTGAAAGCAAATAGATCACGTAGGAACAGTCTACATTAATTATTAATGAACAAAGTTAACTTATGACGCTTCCGTTACATTAACTCAGGTTGGTGATGAGCGCCATCTTGCGAAGTCATAAGACTTACAGCAGATGTCGGCCTCCTAGATGAACCAATTAAAAAAAACTATTTATTTGATACAAGCATTTGCTCGCGGCTCCGTCCACGTGGAACCTCTTTTATAAATTATAGTCTGTATCTTATTCTGATGTATAAGCTATAATACTGTAAATTTACATCAAAATCCGTTTAGTAGTTTTTGCGTGAAAGAGTAACAAACATCCATCCATCCATCCTCACAAACTTTTACATTTTTAATATAGTAGGATAGGATGACACAGCTATTCCTTGCATAGTGCTGCAGACGTCATTGTTCCACGGGAAAATTTATTTGTCAAAAGAAAATTTTGGTATAGTGTTGTTCATGAAGCACGTTAAGCAAGATGAAGATACATGAGGTTATGATACTAAGATCCTTTAAATACGAAATAAACAACAAACACAATAAATATAAGGTCGGTATTTAAATTTTTATTCACCTTCTATACCAGACCTATAATAGCCTAGTATTCAATATTAATTTATAACTAATCTAACTAATAAAAAAGTATTGCGTGTTTGACTGACAATAGGCTATTTGACTAATTGGCTGACTGATTACATTTAAAATAGTTAACGGTAGCGTTTAACATACGTGCCAAACCCAACAAATGTTTAAATTTAAAAGTGATCCACTAATTCCTTCCCAGCGGGACTGGAACATGGATTAAGCTGATCCTGCCAACAAATTTCGTCACAAAAGCCCAAACTCGTTCTGGTGCCGAATTGGTTCAAAAGGCATTGTCAATTATGTAAAGATACAGGTTCGAGTCCCGCTGGAACGGAATATTTGGGTCACATTTTAATTAATTATTTTCCAAAATTGTGGCTTACACTTGAAGTATAACATACTTTAAGGTGAAACGTTAGCAAAGTGGCGCGAAATTAAAATATTATTGTGTTTTGTTGCTCATTACAGCTGACACATGGTGAGATCAACTGATTTTGCGGGAACTAGGAGACCTAACACATGTTTTAATTGATAGTTAAATATCATTAGTTTATTTATTTATTTATTTAAGGAAGACCAACAGCTTAATTTAAAAACAATCTTGCTATCGTAAAACGTAACGTAATCGTTGCTAAATCTTTAGCAACGATGTTTATTAAAACATGTGCTAGGTCTCCTGATTCCCGAAAATCAGTGTTCGCTATCTCAAGAAGTGTTGATGTAAATGATAAAAAACAATAAAATTTTAATTTCGCGTCATTTTGCTGACCTTAAACGAATGCTTTAACGATTAAGTTTTAGATACACGAAACCTCTTTAAGGAAATGTAAAATGTTATTGTAATATTACTGTGTTCAACTCATCACTAGACCACAATGCTCTTATTCATGCTACTGAAAGCAAGCACTTTCTGTGACAATCACACTTTATGAACAAATTGATCCGATTTAACCTTTCTCGAGAGTGATTGAACCCAGATGCACAGCCTACACACTGGGTAGCCCTTGTATCGGTTAGCCACAGTTCTGTTCCGCACTGATGTCGCAAACACGGTACCAACGAGCCGTACAAGAGCCAATGTCGCATGTCCAGTGGTGTCCGAAGACTTGTCTTTACGTTATTTGATCCATTATCGACACCGGAGCAAGCAACTAGGCGCCTGCATTGCTTTGCGTGCAACATGAGACATTGTTTATTTAGTTCATGGAGGATACCTACCTCGCCTCGACTCAAGCCTCGGTGCGGATACCTTAATGTTGTAATGTAAATGAATTATACAGATTTGTATAAATTTGTTCAATAGCTTAAAGGAAATTTCCCAACAAACCGGTGCTTTTATGAATATGTAATTAGATTGTCGTTCTAGAACTCGTGTAGTTCATTTAATATTTATAGAATTGATAACTACTAATCTATTTATCTACTCGTGGTATAACTTATAAAAAAATATAAGTTTGCAAAAATTTACGGAAAATTGGGTTTTTTTACTACAATATTATGCAATAAGTAGCATCTTAAAATAAATTTTAAAATAACCTATCATCTGGTCTCTTTTTAAGGTTCCTCAGAGCCGACGATGTGCTCGGCTGAATTACGCTTCAACACTCCCTAAATTTTTTCTGGTTCATTGTATCAAAAATCAAGATAACCTCGTTCCTTGATTGATAGTCTTTTCCGATTATATCTACACAGTTTTATGAAGATCTGACTGGAATGAAAAATCATAGTTTCTCATGACCTTTTCATTGTTACAGAAAACATCTTTCCCAGCTGGCTGGAGGAGAAGGTGGACCTGCCCATCTTCGACAGCATCCCTCAGTCGGCGGAGCGCGTGTTGCCCGCGGCCCCGCTCGCCGTGCCCGTGCCGCTGTATGCGGCGGGTGGCGCCGGCGCCGGCGCTGCGCACACCGAGGAGCTGCTACGCGAGTTTGAGACGGTGTACGGCGTGGTGGAACTGACGCACCTAACGCCGCCGCAGAGCCCGCCCGGGCCCGCTTCGCAGCTGCTCGCCAGCTACGCCCAGCAGGCGGCGGGTGGCGCGCTGGAGCCCTGGCCGCCGGCGCCGCAGCCGCAGTACGCGTGCTTCGACGCCGTGGACGAGCTCGTGCGGCAGCACGGTGCACAGCTGCCATCGCCCGGCAGCCTCAGCTCGTCGCCGCCCTCATCGCCGCGCTCCTCTGGCACGGACGAGGAGTGGTCGGGCCCCGCGCGTCCCAAGCCGTACGCGCGCCAGCCCGAGGAGCGGCGCTCACGCAAGAAGGAGCAGAACAAGAACGCGGCGACGCGTTACCGCCAGAAGAAGAAGGCCGAGATCGAGGTGCTGCTGGGCGAGGAGGCCACGCTACGCCAGCGACACGGCGAGCTCGGCGACACATGCTCTGACCTGCAGCGCGAGATCCGCTATCTGAAGGGGCTCATGCGCGACCTCTTCAAGGCCAAGGGCCTCATCAAATAGAGCGCCGCCGCCCTCCGGCGACGGAATATACTGTAACCGCGCATCGACAAAAGCGCCAGGCGATTTCTCCCAGCGGAAGCGTAATAAGGAGTTTTAAATTCTTTGATTGACTTATATATTTGTATATGTCTAGTAGATAAGTCTGCTAAGTATTGTTTGTATTTCGGTTAAGCGGATCGTTTCGAGTAGCATGCTTAAAATCTATCACTCACTGTTAGTTAAGAGTAACATCTTGAAAAAATATTGGTGGCGCCATTTCTCATTTTCATTTTCTTTATTTAGAGGATAGGTCGCATTCGTTGTTATGGAAATGTACATTACTCATTGAATCTGCGAATAATTTGCTGAGTTTATTTTTATCTTAACAATATTGTTATGTTTTCATACAATAAAAGGAATGCGATGGCGGAATCTCTGTTTTATTTTTTTGAACAGAACTGATCAGTTTTTAGCTAGAACACAGTTTTGGGAGTAGATAGTGAAGTCATCCCCTGCTGTAATCCTGGTTTTTACCGGCGCATTAACAATTAAATTAGGTAATTACTGCCTTCTATTAATTACAGCAAGTAATCATCCTTGTAATTAAATGGTGAATTATTTATGAGGGATTAGAAAACAACTCTGCTTCGAGGCGATAATTTGTACCTAATAACTAATTGCTGTGATATTAATTTTATAAGATATTGCTTTGGAAAATATTAATGGACTATGAAATACCAAGCTTCAACTCTCTCCAAATTATTTATGGTCCATTGTTTGAAAAACCTAGAATACTCCGTACCTTGATAAGTCATATCTGATTATATCTTCAAAGTTGTACGAAGATCAGATTTGTAGTTTTTAAATTTAAAAAAAAACTAAGCCAAATTGTACGAAAAAACTTAGTTACAGTCTGTTCAGAAAGAGAGCCGTCGTGGCCAAATTGTGAACTACATAATATTACTATAACATAATTGGGAGCTAGATTCTTTCTGTCGGCATTTTTAATCTTAAACTAAAGAATTAGTTGCAGTTGTAATAGGATCAAAACGGAACACACGCGCTATTGTATTGCCCTTTAAAGAAAAATGGTAATTATGAACAGCAGCGCCCTCCAATTCCACGACGGGTTTCTCTCTGAACAGACTACTCATTCATTTAAAAACTACAAGTCAGATCGTCGTAAAATTTTGTAGCTAAACCACCAACCTAATCGGATAAAACTTATCCAAGGTACGGAGTATTCTAGATTACCTTAAATAATTTTGAGAGAGTTGAAGCTTGGTATTCATGGTCAATTAATATTTTCCAAATTAGTATCGGTTAGTATCTAGTAGAACTTCTTGTGAAATAGTTCGTCCGGGGAAGTACTACCGTCGTACCTATTTCTGCCGCCAACGGCATTGTTGTGTTTCGGTTTGAAGGGTACGGGTGCCGGTGAAGTTACAGGCAGTAGACATTTCATCTTTATGTCTTAGGGTCGGCAGCGCGCGTGTGATGCCTCTGGTGTTGCGGGCGTCCATAGGATACGGTATATAACTACTTTCCATCAGGTGTGCCATATGCTTGTTTACTTGCGTAGTACTATAAAAAAAACCTATTAAGGAGAACTAGAAAAAATGTAAGCGTAATTGAGCCGAAAACTTCGATGAGGTGTACGTGGGAACCTTAATTAAGAAGAATCATGTCTTTGGTTAGTATATTATTAAATTAAATGATATGGGCTGATAAGACCATACCATTTAATTTGACCATGAGTTGTATATTTAGCAGGTAGAAAAAGATTACCAAAGCTTAGCTATTTTCAAGATTACAATTAAGATTCAAAGATACATTGGTCATTTGATTAAATACTCTTAGGTAGACTCACTAGAAAAGGCCTTTATATAATAAAACCATAAATAACCTACAGAATTGTTCAACAGTCGTCTAATTTACAATCTAGGTCGCCAATAAACAAGTTTATTTACAACAGCAAAAGACATCTCTAACGAGATAAAAACTCTTAGCGTCTTTATTCATGGCACAAGGAAAACTTTTCCAATAATAGTGCAAGATAAGGGCGAGTTCAAAATAAGGTGATAAGTATGCATGTAGCGTATTTTGATGTCTCCACCAGTCCATTGGAAATAAATCAACCTTAATTATTATTTTTGTGCTTCGTTATATTAACATTTGGAGCAGATTCTATTAAAAAATTTTTTTTTTCTAAAACCTTTTCTAAATCCTATTAAAAATGCGGTATTTGGGTACAACCGTATTTGAAATAAAAATACAAAAACAATCATTAAAGTTCATGAATTTGACAACAAAGTACGAGTTTTCAATGGTGGTGCAAAACTTTTTGGATTATAGTACCTTTTATAAATAAATAAATAAATAAATAAATGCTGGACATTTCACACAACATTATCTAGCCCCAAGCTAAGCAGAGCTTGTGTTATGGGTACTAGATAACTGATATACTTAATACAATACATTAAATAGATAGATATTTTTATTATACATAGAAAAATACCCAGAACACCCTGAACAATTTATCCATATTTAGTTTAGTATTAAATATGAGCTTAGATTATTTTCCTATTTCGGAATGACAACATATACGAATGAGGTAAGGATGGTCGTGTAGTTCCTGGACATACTTGCCGAAGTGTAAGAGAACATCGAAAGGCAAACTTTACGGCGACGGTGCTCAAGACTGAACTTGATTCAAACTGTTTTCAGGTGGCGGGAAGGCTAACAGTGATGATTAGACAACAGTAAGCTACATACTGATAATTTTATGTACCTACATCTATCACAAAATCGGTATATGTCGCTAAAGTTAAACGAAAAGGTTCGCCAAGAAGTTATATGGCGTAGAGGGGTTACGAAGCCCAACGATGTGACAGCTGGCACGTGGTGCTACGACCTCATCCACTACAAATATTTTTTTTATAATAATAATATGCCGTGGTCTGTCCGGCCTAGGAATAGACCCCTCCATCTCCTCCCGTGGATTTCCTGAAAGCCGACTAAGGGATTACATCAGGGGATGGGCAGCAGCATCCACCTGAGTACTCCACATCAATACTGCGATCACCAATCCGCCTGCCCAGCGTGGTGATTTTGGCAATTATAATTATGTTATAGCGTAACTATCTTATTATTGTCATGATTCGATAGTTTATTAGATACTCACGCTAAGACTCACTCACGCGCCATAACGCCCCCAAAAGTATTAGGTATGTTCGTTGCCGTAACGTCACGCGTGTAGGTACCTCTGTGGCGCGGAGGGCGAGTAGCCGGCTGAGATGCGAGAGGTTCGGGTTCGATTCCCGCTGCCAGTCAAATGTTTGTATGATCTGCAAATATTTGTTCCGGGTCTGGGTGTTATGGTACCATAGTACTCGTAGCTCCTGATACCAGTACGACACAGGGAATCCTAGTGTGGGATCATGCCTACGTATGTGACTGTTGGATGTTGTTATGTTGGGTACGTATTGGCTGTACCAATTTTGATGAAGATAAGGATACGTAGATAGAGTATACAAAATGTATCTGTACCGGGTCTGTGTGTTGTGTTACTATGGTACCTACTCGACTACTCGTAGTTCCTGATACCCACGACACAGATAAGTAATCCTAGTGTGGGATGGACTATGTAGGTACTTACCTATGTGACTGTTGGGTGTTATAACTATGTTATAGTAACTATGTATGTTAATTTGGATTACTTGAAACGCGTAGGTAATAGACATTCTGTAAGAAAAACTATCTAGTTTAGTGGATTCAATTAATGTGTTTTGTCCTGAAAGGGACACGAGGGTTTTCTATTATTGCCTTGCAAGATTCACATACGTACCTACGTATGTAAGTGTGTAGGTGATAGTCTGATTTACATACCTACCTCTTCCTACAGTACGATGCTCGTAGGTACTAGGTATTTATAAATCGTAGGTGGTAGGTAGGATATATTGGTAGTGCTACGACGTGCTCACCGCCTAATTACAAGGATTATTACGAAACTGTTCCCACCACACGGGTCCGGTCCTGCCGGGCTCCACTATCGTACCGGACAGTACTTAATGAAGCGTAAATGAACTGTAAAAAATTGCGTTTCAGTAGGTATACTTATATTATATATATGGTGCTGAGCAAGCTCCGACTGACCATATCATCGCCCTCAATTTGGTATCGCCTGACCTAGGTACCTACATCGGATTTAATTATTTTTGCAAATCTCATGAATTTAGTGGTTTTTCATCGATGGGGCGTAGTACCTATGTCTGGAAAACTCCAAAGAGGATGCAACATGCAGAAGGTTGGGCTCAACAGCGCTTAGGCAAAGAAGTAGGTTGGTAGGTAGTTCTTACACGGCGAAGCAAAAAGAGGGTTATGATTTTGACCGATATGTTTAACGTGACGGTAACTAGGTTGCAACTCTAAAATAGCTTATTAGCTATTTTAGGTAATTAAGTACTTATTTAAGCACCTGAGTGATGTATTTTTAAACGGCTTCACAAAAAGGAGGAGGTTCTCAATTCGGTTGTATTTTTTTTTCTTAGATCAAGTCTCTACCGACTTTGCTTCGCCTCCATATTCCCTTATTCCACTAACGAACAGAGTTGTCAACAAAACGAAAGGACGCGGACGAGTGACCACATAAATGCAAAGGTAATTATTTGATGTCTTCACTCGCAATCAAAATAATAGATAAAACCGTGGCGTGACTGACTGACTGACTGACTATCAACGCGCAGCCTAAACCGTAAGTCCTAGAGACCCTGAAATTTGGAGAGTATTCCTTGGTACATTCTTTTAATTGTCTAGTGCACTTCACTTACGGGTGCAGCGGATTGTTGAAGTTTGTATGGAAAAAACTCGAGCGGACGAAGTCGTGGGCGTTCCACTAGTCAATAATGATGATGTTATTTTTGTATACTGTGTTTGCAGCAGCATAGCTCATCCACTCACCTCTGCCAAGGATGCTGCAAATTGAAGGACCCGTGATATTGGTTTGTGGATGCGGCCGGTGCGGGGCGAGGTCGGGAAGGGGTGGGGGGATGAGAGGGACAGGGGTGCGGTGCGCAGGGGGCGCCTTCGGCCGCGCAAGCGGGCGGCACGTAACAAGTGAAGCGGGCCCGGGAGCAACAGTCTGCCGCAGCTCGGCCACGCGGCCCTACACACACCACGATACGTGCCGTGAACACCTCATCATCGCGCACCCGCGTAAGTAACCTTCACCGATATTAACTTACCTGTAGATCGTTCCCATAGCTCAAGGACATGACCGCGACGCCCTCGTCGCGGATAGGCCCCGTTGAACATCGGACTCTGGAGCCAGACCCTGAAGGGCAGAGCGTGCCCCTGTACCTGTACTCACCTTTTGTGAGCACCTGGGTTAGATACGATCACGTTCTTATTGTACTTACCTGTTGAATGCATGACGAAACAAATATGGTAGATGCCTACCAAATACATTATCATTGCTCTTTAATTAATTAAACCGATTAATTATCTTAGTACCCTTTGACAAGTTTGTTACTTGGAATGGTGCCTTTTTAATTTATTATGGACGTGTTTTTGACTAACTGGTCAAGCAAATAATGCTAGTTCAATATTTTTCGTAGAGCTTTCGTAGAGGCGCAACATAATTATCCGAAAACACTGGAATACAACTAAAACAAACTATGGGTTAATACAAAGGTGTTGTCAATTTAAAGTAATCTCTACACATATACTAGGGACGTCACTATCTCATCTATCTATGTATATCTACTATGTACGTGTATTAATTAACCTTGCTTGCCTCAAAGACTAACGGCCAAGTATACGAAAACGCTTGAAAAGTGGTGTTTTCAAAAGCCAAGAATTCCTTGAATTCAGCTTTTTTCTTGACAACATACTTCAGGTTAAATAAAAGTATTAGCTTTTAAATTTAATTTCTAAATTTAATTCCAGATACTAAGTAAATTCAAATGACCCCCCACCAATTCAATTACCCTTTTCACGAAATTGACCAAAATAGTGTAATCATGTACCAAAATCTACGGGATTACAGCTATTCTTTTTTTTACAAAAAATGTGTATAAACATAAAATACTTTTTTAACCTGTGTTATTTCTATTAATCTAAATATTGTCAAGATTATATCTAAATTCAAGGAATTCTTGGCTTTTGAAAACACCACTTTTCAAGCATTTTAACAGACTACTACAGAGTCAATGTAAAGAGTATCACTAAAAAGTATTTATTTGTATATCAATACGCATAACTTTGACATGAACTTGTATGTAACTAAGTTAGGTACTATATTTTTATCAGTGCCTCAAAATAAAAACAGCAGATTAATTATAAATCAATAAGAAGCTGTGCTTGCGAAAAGAAGCTTTTAATTCGTATGTGCAGTAGCCCTCGTCTCTACTTTCCACCCTGCCAATTTCAGATGGTAGAGCCACTGAATTTGAATCAGAGTTCTCAATTTACGACCTTGATTATTATGAATTATTCCAAGTTAAGCTGGGGCTCAACTTTATTGAAATCATCAATTGAGAATGTTTCATTAAACTTTGAAGTTACTAAATAAAAGCAGTTTTTTTTCCATTAAGTATAATTTAGCGAATAGTTTTCGGGCTGTCAAAGAATCCTAAAAATCTCTGGAAAAAGACAGACATTTCAAAGCTCTTTCATCAGAAAAATGTAAAACCTTATTCAGAAATGCGCCATGATATAAAGCGCGCCCGTGCTATGAAACCCTTTATCATACGTGAATGTTCACACGGCGTGCTATGCTATTTTAATTTCTCATAATCCTCTAAAGTTTGCTAAAAGAAAACTCTTTTTAGGGTTACGCTCGCCATTGAAGGTACATATCATGCAATGAAAAAAAATCTGTAACAATAAAGAAATCACGTCGTGTGGCTTTCGCGTCTGTTAACATGGTAAGCGATATTTTACAGCGCGGACTCGCTAGGTATATATTATAGCGCGTGTCTGAAAGTGCCTTTAGATTGGTGAGCTTCAACTTCAACACAATTGAGATACAAACGACATTCGAAGCTCACCTTCGAGAATTATTTGAGAGTTAGAGATAAGATAACAATTAATCTTAGCGAACACTTGCTGTAATTGGAAGCCCTTTGAAGTAACACGAGTCTATTAACGTGATGCACAAAGAGATTTGATTAACGGACTAGAACAAGGCAAACAGAACTTGTGTGGACGCCGGGTAATTGCGGACCTTGTTTTAACAGGATCTATTCAATGCATAATCGAGTGATCCCGACAATAGTCAGAACAGGTAGGTAAGGTGTAGATAGGCATAGGTATAGGCATATGCATAGGCATAGAGATATAGGTATAAATATAGACATAGGTATATGCATATTTCGCGTGCAAAAGAGCATTAGCACCCTACCGGTGACCTCTTTTGTACTTTTTGGACATATTATGTATCTGCATTCTACTGAGAGTTTGAGGTTAGTATATCAGTTCTATTCTTATCGAAATTATAGCACTTATTCCATAAATAACGAAATAGTCAAAGTCCCTTCCCAAAGAATCTTACCGTCTATGTGTGGCGGCTCGTACCACACCCAAAGTAATTGCATCAAAATCATACCTAGTGTATTCAGAGGATAATAAACCGTTATTTCTTTACCATCAAGTGCGTTTTAGTTTCATAACCACAACTCATATTTTTTGGGATATAAAATTAGCATTAACTTAGTATCTAAAAAAATGCTTTCCTCCGCAATTCTTCCTTTCAATTGGTAGGTACGGCGCCCCTCGGCAAGGTCCTTTCATAACTTTTCCTTCATATAATAGGGGTTGAACTTTGAAGTATGATGTTGTCGTATATTAACGTAGTGATTTTTTTTCTTAGCACGGCATTAAGGCAAATTTATGATCAAAAAATTCAAACATCCAAAAATCTTTTTTTTTATCTAAACGGCTAATTTACTATGAAACTGGTTTGGACTTCAGGCTGTATTCATTTTGACGTGGTTTTTTAATTAATCGATGTACTTATACAAATTATATATAAAACATATGACGACCTCCGTGGTGCGGCGGGCGAAGGTTCGCCTACGACGCAGGAGGTTGCGGGTTCGATTCCCGCCTCGGAACAAATATTTGTACGATCTGAAGATATTTGTTCAGGGTGTTCTGGGTATTTTCTATGTATAGTAAAAATATCTATCTATGTAATGAATTGTATTAAGTTTATCAGTTATCTAGTACCCATAATACAAGCTCTGCTTAGCTTGGGGCTAGATAATGTTGTGTGAATATGTCCAGCATTTATTATTTATTTATTTATATATGCGGTTAGAACTTTAAAATACAAGTACTATTTAATTCGTTAAAAAATTGCTTCCGTTCAAAATTAAGAGAATGCCGAAGCTTTTTTAGGGTGGTAATTTGAGCGTTTTTTTTTTGCAATAACTATTATTAGTATATTGTTCTACCTACACTATTTTTTGCATCTCATTATTAAATCTCGTCACGTCGCACTTGGCGTTCAAATATACTATTTTTGAGATCAGTCTTATAATTAAACCTGCATGGTTCAAGACTCGTGATAAAAACTCTTTTTGCACAAAACTATAACATTCTGAACTCATTTTTTTATGACATTCTATTGTTTCACTTTCTATTGTTTCACTTTCTTTTGTTTTTATATTCAGTATTAGAGTTAAACATGGAAAGCTCAAAAATGAGAGTAATTTTAGAATACGAGTTTCGACGTGGTTCTAGCGCAGCAGATATAGCTCGCAGTATCAATGCTGCGTTTCAAGAGGATACAACTAGCGAACGCACTGTGCATTTTTGGTTTAATCGCATTCGTAGCGGAGACTTGAAGAATGAACCACGATGAAGACCAGGTACCAGGTATATGATAATAACCATAACGATGAACTAACAGTATTGGTGGAAGCTGGAAGCCGATCCTTATCAAGCAACGAAGGAATTAGAGTCATGGTTAGTTTACTCATAATATTGACTCATTTGCACCAAATTGGTAGAAAAAAACTCTAGAAACGAGTGCCTCATAAATTAACTGATGTGCATGGAGGATCACACGTTGAAGCTTGCCTTGCTTTGATGAGTACGTTCAGTAATGAAGGGATTTTGGACAGAAATGTGACGTGTAATGAAAAGTGGATTCTCTAAGATGGCTGAACTCAGGTCAAATACCCGAACAATGCCCTAAAGTGAAGCTCAGCCATAGAAAAGTTATGGTTACAGTTTGGTGGTAAATAACAGGTATAGGTGTCTATTCTGAAGAACTTGGAACAATGATGGCGAAACTCTCAGAGAAATAACCCCAAATCGTCAATCGATCTTCACCATAATTGCTCCATGATAACACAAGACCTCACACTGCTCGACAAACCGTTTTAAAACCTGCAGTTGGAAACCATACGTCATCCAACGTACTCGCCAGACCTAGCCCCAAGGAGGAACCGCAACCGATTAACATTTTTTCTGTTGTTCGGACAATTTTCTGCAAGGAAAAAAAAAATTTCCCAGGTAGCGGTACAAAATGCCTTCATAGGCTTGTAGTTGTAGAGTCCAAAAAGAGAGTTCTATTGCAAAGGCATAATGAGCCTCTGGATGGCAGAAATGTATTAAGGGGGTCTTTTCAAATGAGAGATACCTCAGACCAGCGATAAACATCTATACCTCTTCTATGAAACTCGACATTGAAAAAACGTATTTTTCACTTCCTGTTTTACCCCCCTAAACTAACCCTCAAAATCTGACCTTCACCTACCGCTACACTTTTAATGGACGAACGGTGTGGACATGATTTAATAGATGGCCCGTTTTGCCAGGTTTGGTCCGGAACACTTAAATGGTTTCCTGGACAATGTTGCCTACCGATAAGTGTTTAAAGGCGACACGAATACACTTGACCGTGTCGTATCGATCTAAGTGACAGTAAAAAAGTAATTGCTGTCTTCCAGTTTTCGTTTAGAGCATAACTTGTGGAGCATATTGCTAATGCCGGTCCGCGCCGACAATAAAAAGATAAGAGCGAGCGTTGGAGACAATAAAATGGGCTTATCGTTACAAAGGGCTGTACTCCACCTGAAACGTTCCTTGTACAGTCAAGTGCAAAGATTAAGATTAAGTTGTCCTAAATAACTTTTCAGAAAAAAAACTAGGTCATCATCATCAGCCTGTAAAAGTCCACTGCTGGACATAGGCCTCCATCCTAAAATGCCATGATAAACGGTCTTGAGCCGCCTCCACTCAACGACTTCCTGCAACGTTGCATTCGTCTGCGATGAACTGACAATCGCTGGGGAATAAAGTGGTGGAGTTCTCGAGTGGCGACCACAAACCGAACGACGCGGTAGAGAAAGGAAAATGATTTACTAAAGACCTTATAAAATCTAGGTATGACTAAACGTATCAAAAATAAGTCAACATCAACATGCAATTCCAAAAACAATAAAACCAAAAATTTCATTCGGGGAATTTGAATTCGGTGAAAAACCGAAAAGGTGTAATTCTGGCCATGAAACAGAAAATCTTTTATTTCATCCACGTCTGTAGATTTTTCTCAAAAGTTTCCAATAAAAACTTTGGACAACATTGGCGGTTGACTGTACTTTTGGTACTTACATACCTCCTGATTTAATTATAGGATTTCAGTTACTGCTGAGACAGTGATACGGTTGTTTCGGAATTACTGAGATGGATACCGATAGCTACCTTTCAAGGTTTATTTAAGGCTTGGGTTACTCGTTTTTAAAGCTGTTGGCCGGCGTTTTATACTTTAGGAGGCTTTTATCCTTATTTAAAACTCAGGAAAACCTTTTGTTCACCAAGCTTTGGCTTTGTTTTCTAAACCGATCTGTATTTCTGGCCCTTTTAAGGCGCGCCTAAAGCAAAATGTCAATCGTAGATTTAATTTTTACCGGAGTAAATCAAGTACAATATTTAGATTAAAAATATGCATGGATACTAAATTATAATTACGAGGGCTGACTCTACCCAAAAACACAATAGAATATTTTTTTCTCAACATAAATAATCGAATTAAAACTATCGTGGTGTGATATTATACTATGATTAACATGCGGTTATTAATCTAAATATTATGGGCTCAGATATTTACGGTTAGTAACCGTATGTTAATTAGTACGAATTAAATAAGCCAAGCTACCTCTAATTTTTGGCTTTTTTCAGTTAATTTTCAATGGGATGCAAGTTATTCGGTAAAAAATTTGAGGAATGGGTGTATATACCTACTCTGAGGATAATTATAAAATTTGCCATGTTTTACGGCTTATTTAAATAAAATACTTTTTCGAGCGGCTTGGTTGTAATTTGTTCGAAGATTTTGGTTTGCTTTAAAAGCCTTAAAAATGCCATTGTTAAGCTTGGTTAATAAAAAGTGAATAGGTATGCATTTTTCATTAGGGTTTGAACCGAGTGTTTTTTATGGAAGTAAATTAGCTGCCATGATAAAAAAACTTCCATCAAACTGAGCTCGAATAATGTGGAATTTAATAAACAGTTCCCTTGCTTAGCTGGCGCGCTGTAATATCCGGCGTTAAAGGATCTTCGAGAAATTAATATTGTTTTTGTTCTCTTGCAAGTTTAAGATAGATAAAAACATTTTTGATGATGTAGGTTGTTCACTTAACTAGCATCTGTAGGGTGAGATCAGCAATGGTAGATCTTTTGACGAGCAAAGCTCAAAACAAACAAAATTGTTGTTATGTTTTTTATATCCTTGTTGGTATCGCCGTGGTGTATCCGGCCTAAGAATAGACCTCTCCATCTCCTCCCGTGGATGACGTACAAGCCGACTAAGCGTTTACACCAGGAGATTGGCAGCAGCATCCAGTACTCAACACCAAACTGCGATCTCCAATCCGCCTGCCAAGCGTGCTGATTATGGAATTGCCATATTTAGCCTCCATTGTATTTAAAGGGGGAGGCTTCGTCCAGCAGTGGACGTAAACGAACTGGAGATGATGATGATGATAATTTTGGTATCAACTGCTACAGGTGTATAAACAGCGGTTAAACTTACGCATAACTGTTTTTATTGATATTTACTTAAGTAAGTTTAACCAGTGTTTATACAGATTTAATGATACCTACTCACGGATGTTTTTAAAAATTTATACGTATGTGTATTATGAAGATCAAGTAAAGGTTACTTAGATACGAATTCAACAGTCTTCTTAACTCTATGGCACTACTCATAGTCTTAGAACACAGGAATCGCCACCATCTTCGTTGTTTACTCCGAAGTGTCGATGATTACCTACTCCGACACAATGTGTTTCCACTTTTAAAAAGCTAGGTTTCGTATAAGAAGAATGTAGAGGAACCCATGTTGACTAATAATTCACACGCTTTCGGTTAGGTACAATCATTTCGCCTGAAAATCTTAAACTTTCTGCATTGGAGTGAAAATAAGTCCTCTGAAGTTAGAACAATAGAAAGTAAATGGTTGGCTGGGCACGCCTCGGCGTTCACGAGGATAGACGATGACCATCGTATTTTTAATGCTATTATCTTGGAATGGAAAAGCATCTGCATATCGCAGACGTCTTTAATAGGTCTTCTTTAAACTTTCAGGTGAGATGTATGGTCGCAATAGCATTATATAAGGCGTAGTCAGATGATTGAAAATTTATTTTGTAAGTAGTACTTAATTAGGGACTCACGTTCTTTGAAAGATTTAGGTGAATTTTGAACAAATAAAATGTCACTCTTTTAAATAAAAAGAAACAGTTTTGTTATTGAATTTTCCAAAAAAACACTAAGCACAACTAGTTAAGGAAAATAAGATGTATTAGGTTTGCAGTTCTAAGGGTGATCGTTGGGAATAAACCTATTAGGTAAATACCAAATGGTTTGTTTGAAAAAGTCTACCCCTCCATCAAGCCGCAATGACCTTAATTCAAAGTACCTACAGACGTCTTTATCTTGGCAGTTTTAATCCGCCATGCCTTAGTTAGGGAAGCCAGTCCTGCCGAAGGGTCACCTCCCAGGGTAGTTCGACTCACAATGCTTAGCATGCAAATCACTTCCGTAACTTCATTCGTAGTCACTGCTCGAATCGTAACTCGTACAAGGTACTTATATTTTGAACCTCAAACATTTATTTTTCTTTTGCAAAAAAACTTCTTAAACAAAAGGGACTAAGTAAATTTTATTATGTTTATTCGAACTTGTAACATAGCATATTCAAGACGTCTGCTTATTCACCGGGCGTATCTTTTTCTGTCAAACCGGATAGTAGAAGCAATTATAATATTTACAAATACTTATAATAACATATATACATAAACACACGCTTTATTCCCCGAAAGAGTAGGCAGAGCCTCAAAGGGCCTCTTTTCACGTGGGTTGCACAGCAGTCGCAGGCGGACTTGTTGGGCAATTTTGGATGGTATAAGATTTGTTCTGGCTGCTGGCTTATTCAGGAGCTACAGAAAAAGCCAGCAGCCCCTGGAAGAAAGCTGGAAGAAAGCGTTAGCCGAGTTGGTCGTGGAAAGCAATGGCGGCGATGAGCTCACCACTTTTCACGTCTATATAATATATTATATGTATATTATATATATAATAAAACGGGCAAGTGCGAGAATCGCACTCGTGAGGGTTCCGATCCAAAGGTAAATTATTTCCAAATCTTCCTTTTTTGAGTTTCAGCCACTTTTCAGCCCCAAACTTCACCATACCATTTAAGGGGTAAAAAAGCCATAAAGACTCCTAGCATTCCAAATTTCAGAATTGTGAGGTTAATACTGAAAGATAGATAGATAGATAAATTCTTTATTGCACACCAAATAAAAAGACAAAAACAAAGGAAACATAAAAAATAACGTACAATGGGCGGTATCTAGGTAGAAGCCTAGAGGTTTCTCATTTTCGCAATAATTTCCTTACAAAAATACAATATTATTTACAAAAACTTTTTAATGCGTTGAGTTAAAAGCTTGATTTTTATACAGCACTATAAAATTACAGATTTTTATATTTGGTATAAATTTCATGTATCCTGCCGATATCTGATTGCCGTTCCTGAGAAAATAGGTCTTGACAGTTTTGGTATTTACATCTAAATTCGTTTATAAAGTCATTCAAACGTACAGTTTTCGGATTTTCCCATTTACTTATTCTTTATGACTTTGCTTCTTGCCAAATTTCATGACACTATTCAACGGGAAATACCATAAAGGTTTTGATTCCCTTGCGAGTATAATAATATGCGGCTTAAACGGCCGTATCTTTTGGTTCCAATGACTTAGGGTGGAAGTGTTACAGGCATAATGCCGGGAGTAGCGCTTAGTGAAACTGCAGCACGCCTCTCAATGCCCTTTAGCCGTCCACGCCAACGTTGCCTCTAACGCTGCCTTCATTGGGGGCCCGTTTAGTGAACGGCAAGTCACCACCTGCCTAATCGTTTTAAATTTGTAGGTGCCGCATCTCATCCTCTATTAACCAATAAAGCATTAAATTATTTTCCCTGCAATAACACCAACTTTTATCCATTTCCACAATAGTTAAACCATCTATATCTTCCATCCACCATAACAATATTTTTTTTATCCTAATTGGAAAGTTGGATCCAGTAATGCCTTCATAAAGGTCCAGGCTAAGCCTATGTTTGAAAATAAATGACGTTAAATAATAATATTATTATAATAATGTGATTATATTTGTTTATTCTCAAGAAAAAATCATAGCTAATAATAGCTAAAATAGGTTGTTACCGAGTACTTAATAACTAGATACCTAATATTAGACACGGAATCACCTAATTAGGTATAGACACCATACATATAGGTATAGACATAGACAACATATTTTAAACACATATAAGGTTACTTAAGTAATTATGCCTTGTAGTAGGTGACGTAACTACACAATACATAGGTGGAACGTCATAAAAGAAGGTTTTCTGAAGAACCCCTAACACGCGAAGGTTTTCATAAATAAATAAAAGCTAGCTATGTTCTTATTATCCACATGCGTTAAACTAATGATAGTAATTTATGTGACGGTTCCCGCGGGATGGCCGGCGTGGCCGTGTTTTTACCGATTTCTATTAAATAGTAAGGAATTCTTTGTTGAACCCCAGAAATCCTTTTCAGTGCGATAAAAAGGGTTTTATCGGTGTTGGGTCAGCAAAATATATGTTAATAAGAACGCGTTGGACTTCTCGATAGAATGTGAATAGGCATCTTAAAGGATTCATTTTCAATTTTTGAAACTAACTCTAACTATTGGCCTCATAGTCGCGTAGCGGGCTATGGAGATGGAACCGGCTCAAGACCGTTCGTTGTGGTATGTCTATGTCCAGCAGTGGAGGTTCTACAGGCACACATTTTATCGTTTATAATCTTTTAGTTAGCAGGTGACGCAGCAGCTCTGCACTGTGTGCCCGACGAATGAGCTAAAGGTAACAAAGACCTCTTAGGAATAATATAAAATTATGATGTATTTCCCATTTGCAGATTGTACAGAGTACAATCAACAAAAAATAATTAACAAAGAAAAATGTCAATAAAATCAACCACAGAGTTCAATCATATAGTACAGGCAAATTAGCAAAAAGTGTGGACCTAAACCGTGTAGTCGTGGATTCTTATGGAAACGTTAGATGACACGAAAAGAAGCTTATCCTAGGTTTGCACCGTTTCTGGCGCTTACGGAACCCTTAGGTATTATATTATATTAGGTACAAACTTAAAAAGGCCGTAAATTTTAAAATAGGAAGAAATTACTTTATGCTATTTAAATTACGTATAGAGAGACTGTTTTAGTGCATTATGATTTTAATAAAAACCACGTGCATGTAGGGAACACAGTGTTGAACAAATGCATCTTCCGTAAAAAAAACCAGTATAAAACTTTCGGCGGATGTAGTACTGATTAAATGAATAAGTTTAAGTCAATTTCCAGACCTACATTAATTTTCCCCGAAGTAGAGCGACAATAAAATATGGAAAAGTGCCTTCCGTGAGACGCACCATGGTGAAAACCTGTTAATGTATTTCGAGCATTTTTCTGATAAGTCTATCAATTTGCACCGACTACCTTAATTTTCCCGGAGCCGTTATTACGGCTCCGGCAAAAAAAAATCGATTACAAAAAAAACTATTTTTTTTTGTATGTTCCGTATGTCGGATTTAAAAAATACCTGGTGCAAATGTAGATCATAACGGTTCAAAGTCTATGCCAAATTGCACCGACTACTTCTATTTCCCCCATTAAGTTACGGATATTTTAAGGTTTTTCACCCTATTTCACCCTGTTCCGGAGGGTGAAATTACTGATGCTTATTATTAGAGGTGATTTTTAAGCCATACAAACAATTAGAAAAGTTTTCATGACTACATCTAATTAGTTCCACACTTTTGCAAAAAATCACCTAATTTGACTGTACTAATAATGAACATTCACTTTGTGAAGTTGCCACTCGAATACGGCATCTACGCGATGCATGTTCGCCTACCTTACCTACAATCGTTTTGTGTATGTACGCATGTTGCTTCCAATTAATAATATGCTGAGTGTGTCCCGCTAGAGTCACTCATACTATATACTATTACCGTTTAATTTATTCCAGTTTTGTTAATGTTTGAATATACGAGGAAATCGCATGATCGACATTCTCAAACTCGTGTGAAAGAGAATCATACCCTGTAAGTTTATTCATCATAATCATCATCTTCATCAGTCTGTAGAAGTTCTCTACTAGACTTAGGCCTCCCGCTTAGAATGCCACGACGAACGGTCTTCAGCCGCCTCCATCCACCGACTTCCTGTGACGTTTATAATGTCTTAAGTCCATCGAGTGGAGGGCCTTCCTCTACCGCGTCGTCCGGTTTGTGGTCGCCACTCGAGAACCTTAAGTAATTTTATTCAACATAGCATTAAACATGTATGTGCTTAATGAGAACGGCCTAAATTGGAATATACTGAGTGCCACAAATATATCAGAGCTATGATGCTAGCAGGTATCGATTCATCGGGACATAGTATTTGTAAGCATTGAGCGTCCCGCGCGGAACGAGGCAATATTGGTAAAAGCAGCTGTTACCTCGTAACAGGCTAACTGTCGTTTTTGGCTCCTCAATAACTGAACACATAAAAAAGATTGAGTGTTTTGTTGAGTGTTTATTGGATAATAAATAGGTTTTAAGGTTCGTAGTTAATGTTTGGGCGCAACATTAGACAGTGTTATAAGTTGTATTAAACGCCGTAAACATTTTAATTTTAGAACAAGATTTTGCTAGAAAAAAATAACGCCAGCATACCTAGTATATCATAAATAAGCTGCCTAAAAATATACCACCTTCCCTTCTTTTTGACTCAGAGTCACTCGACTGCGAAGTGAAAACGAACGACACATCTCAAGAGCCCCAGGGTTCTTAAGCCCAGTGACGTCATCAAGATTTCCAATTCTCCGAGTTTATTCTGAAAGATAGGTAAAAAAGATAAAAATCTGTCAAAAGTTAAGCAATGCTTAAAATATTACCATCCCTTACTATTGGATAATGTCAAAGAGATACAAGACTAAATTTTAAAATTGCTTCAATTTAAATAACTTTTATAAGGGGGAGGGTTTTTGTGAGATCTTGTATTAATAAATTGTCACTTGGACATTTTGGACTACGGCAGTCCAGTGTTCGGAGAGGATTGACCTGTACCCAAAAAGCAATTTAATTCTAAGAAGCGACGTAGCAATTCCGAATAGTAGGATAAGCTATTTGAAGAATACTCAATTACTCCAGGGTCCTTTATTTACTGTTTACTTTATCGAGAATGACACTGTTTTCGATACCTACCTACTAGGATTAGTAAGTAAGTCTTTACGGGATATTAATGAACGTTTGAGTTTGAAATCCGATAGTTTGGTTGATAAATAAGTATTTTCTGATCAATCTATTATTTTAACTGTGATTATGATAATTAGTCCGTTGTTCGTCTTTTTTTACTCTCTTTCTGTTGACCGCCTTTCGTAAGCCATCGCTCTGCCTAGACGGGGGGCGCTCCACGCTATGTTTTACTACGCAGTCTGTCTCAAGTCAAGAACTCCACTCCACTTCAGCTCGCTAACCTCTGGACTTGTTGATGAGTGTGGTTCTCTGACGTATAACCTTACTGCGGATTTTATCCTTCAGAGAAACTGCGTGCATATCTGTTCCATAGCTCGCTGGGAAACCAGGTATTGGTGAAATAGGCATACCGTGAGTGTCAATAACTCAGCGCCATAGGTCAATTATATTTAACTTTATATTTATATATTCGTTTTCAGACATCGCGGTAGGCATATAGGCG